>JXCR01093056.1:9669-34746 GCA_002079205.1 Phalaenopsis hybrid cultivar | reverse complement strand
TTCTCTAACTTTATGATATACTGTGATATAAAAAGTAGTGTTGTAATAAGATAATTTATAAAGAAAGAAATTTAGTGAGACTTTAATTCTCTCTTGAAATTAGAATTTTGAAGCTCTTAATTCATGTAAGGCTTAGAGTTCATTCCTTGTGAATTAGGTAGCACTTCCCATAACACAATGATTGAAACTATTGTTCAAGCTTCCCGCCTAAGACTCATTATAGTATTATACCCACTTGGTCTCAGATACCAAAATGATAAAGAGTAAAGAGTATGGTGGATATAGATAATATCATAATAAGTGAAATAGTATACAACTTTAACAAAAGTTTCAATCATTATTTTGTTGGAAGAACCATCTAACTTAGAGCCATCAAATCATACCTAAAAAATCTGCATTCAATAAGCTACAGCTGCCCCAAACAGACCCCTAAGAGCCATCAAGCCTCAGCCTCAAAAGAGAACTAAAATCTCACTAAAGTTCACTCATTCTCAATCATCGACATTACAAAACAGTAAAAGAAAAAGAGTGAAAAATAAAAGTACTAAATGAAAGTAATTAATTGAGAACTAACAAAAGAATCATTCCATTGCTTTGGCCAAAATCTTCAAGTTTCTCCCATATTTGGCAGAAATATTAACTTTCCAATATGTCGTGCCACCAAAATTCAATGTTTGAAATTTATTAACACGTGCAATAATTCATTTCCTTGGTTAAGAGTTTAAATTTTGAAATATATCATATTCATTAGCTCCAACTTTAACACATGCAACTGATGTTCTCCCCATACTTAGCCGATCCATTGATTTAAAATTTGATTGTGACCATTCTAACACACATGCTTCATTTCTCCTTCCAAAGCTTGATTGGACATCGTCTTAATGTGAAAAATAATTACTCCCATTAATAATTATAAGACCCACAAAAATANTCCCCATACTTAGCCGATCCATTGATTTAAAATTTGATTGTGACCATTCTAACACACATGCTTCATTTCTCCATCCAAAGCTTGATTGGACATCGTCTTAATGTAAAAAATAATTACTCCCATTAATTATTATAAGACCCACAAAAATAATAAGAGCGTTATAATATTAATTTCTTTCAATATGGTTTTTTTTTTCTTTCATAATTCATGGAACAACCATATAATTGCAACTTCAATTTTAAAATCTCATTAGCAAGGTTAAGCAAATAAAGATAACAATCAAGCACTTTACAACTCTATAGCTTTGAATTTTCTTTTCTATAAAAAATAATTCTAAAGCCATTAATGTGAAAATAATAGTAATAAAACATGATATGAATGAACGCTCAAATAATTAGCTACATTGATGCTAGTCTATTATATGACCATATTTAAAATTTTAATATGATAATTTCATGCCAAGCACTTCTTAATTGAAATGCAATTTGTTCATGAGCTTGTCTTGCGTCCATTTTTCATTTATTTCTATCAAGTGCCACCTAAAATGCTAAACTTATTCTTTATAAATCATATTGAACTACCTTAAATCTACGAATTCTCCTTTATAATCAATTAATATTATTTTAGTTTCCCATTTAAAGAGAGCATTTTTTTTATCCTGTGATGCAGGTCTAAAATGCCAAATATATTTTAAATATTACTCCAACCATTCATCTTATATATAATCATTCCTTAGCTTTTTTTTCGTAATTTCGTCACACAGATTCTTATGCTCAGGTTAACAAACATTTTTTTATTGCACAACACGAAAAGCCATGCAACATCATTGGCATAAACACAATTTGATAAAAATTAACTTTCAAGTCATGAGGCACCCCCTACATTGCAATAACTCCAACTTTATATCTAGAGGTTATATCATTGTCTACTTCATCATTCTTATATATTATTACGCACAAGTTCAACAAAAAAATGCTGGGCAATTTCATAATCATGCATCATTAATTATGCTTGATTTGAGCTGATTAACATTAGCCAAAATGGCACAATAATCAAATCAAATATAAATCAATCACTACACATCAGCTACCAAATACCCAATTAGAAAACTAATTGTCAAGCAACTATGAATTTCTCAGTGCACTAACCAGTCTTTTGTAAGACAACCAATCAATTGTCGGATGATCATTCAATAATCAGGAAGTCGACTACAGTGCCTTAACCTTTTTTATTCTTTTTGGTGGGAGAAAAATGTGTAAATATACAGTAAAATAATAGTTCATAATGAAACCAAATCTATCAGCTGATTATGCTAAAATTTTACTAACCCCAGAGATGGTGCAAAAAATAAGAGAGATGCAACTTGTTGATCCAGCACAATTAACCTGATTTCTATCAAGACACATTAAAAGCAAATCAAGCTAGCTATTTACACGTCAATATATTGCAATACAGAATGCTTTTCTAAGACAAAAATCTCACAAAAATGCTAGATATTCCTACAATTTTACAAAAATTTACAAAAAAGAGTCTATTTTAATTTTAGAAACCTTCAAATATCATGTGATTAAATTTACTAATCAAAAAAGAAGTTCCAAAAGTAATGCACACGTAGAGACCCATCATTTCGGAGAGGTAAAAGCCAGGAAAAATTTTGAAGGATGCACATATTTAGCATTAACCCAAATAATTCCTGTGTTTTTCCACTGAAAAAAAAAAATGGAAAGTTCAACATAAAGTAATCAGTAATATGACGAGGTAGGGAGCATCATTTTTACTTGCAAGGATTTGGACTTGTAAGCTACCATCATTTTCTCATAGGTTTGTTTTAGCCGACCTGGATTAAACTATAACTCAAGTAATATATAGCTAAAGTTGAGACTTATTATCCCAAACCTGAGATTTTACACTAGTTTTTTTCTCATAAAAAGGACATTTCTAACATAAAAACATAATATAGTGCAAACTCATGATTGAATCTATGGTGGGGTTAAAAATTTTTACATTTTTAAAAGCCTAAGCTTTCATTACTTCTATAAGAAAAATGTATGAACACTTCCAAAAAGGATTGTGCAAATAACATATGGGGCATTTACATACATAGCACGCAACTCTTATGTACTTACATATTAAAACCTAAATTTTAACATATACATATATGACACTTTTGGTTTTGCAATGACACTAAAAGCATATGGATGAAAAGGTACATATCACTTTTAAAAAGTTAATAAGAGTAGTATTTTTTAGCTGAAGTCCAAGATTTGAGTGGTGTATAAGTAAATTATTAAAATTTAGGTGTTAAATACGTAAATACATAAGAACTGAGTCGTACGTATACAAAACCCCGTAGCATATCCTTAGTTGTTCATGAAGAAATAAAACAATTGGAACTTGTATGGGCCGTCTTCAATTTTAGATGATTACTTATTCAATAAACTTGAGACTAATCAAATACTTGAATCCCATTGATCTACATCAAGTTGACAAAATGGATTTACCATCCTAAAACTTTTTAAAAAAAACATTAGATCTCGCGCAAGGAAATATGCTAGTTAAATTGTAAGGTTTTCTGGTATTTACAAACAAAATGAAAAATATTGAGCAGAAAAAAGCACTATATATTAAGCAGGAAACAGTAGCAGGGAACGTTCAAATATAGAGCATATACAACTTTTAGAAAGCAATGCACATTCTCCTGCCAATGTGAGTCTCTAATGCAGAGAGTAGCTCAAAAGCCAATGTGATAGAAGTTAGAAACTAAAGTCAGCAACAAAAGTCAAAAAGATCAAAGAGAAGAGCCACCAGAAGGAGACNATACAACTTTTAGAAAGCAATGCACATTCTCCTGCCAATGTGAGTCTCTAATGCAGAGAGTAGCTCAAAAGCTAATGTGATAGACGTTAGAAACTAAGTTAGCAACAAAAGTCAAAAAGATCAAAGAGGAGCAACCAGAAGGAGCCAAAATATAGAAAGGGGCGATTTCATACAGAGCACTCAAAATTTTGCTATTCACAAAATCAGATCCCCTTTACATACTTTTTTTTTTTTAATTTTTCACTCTAATATCAAAATTCACTATAAAACTTTTACCCCGACCCCGGCCGTTCAAAAGCCAAAGCACCGGCCTGCCTGGCGGGTCCTGTTCGCAAGAGAAAGCAAAAGGGTGTAACCTTGCTGCGGCAGAAAAGGGAAAGGAGCAGGTGGGGACCACGAGAAAAAATTAAATGAGGTTTGGAGGGAAAGTGGGAACGGAAAGTTTTCAAATGCTGTTGGAATGATTCTATTAAACGGAAGAATCTAGTGTTTGTTTTTTTCATGCATGTTTTGTTCTTTTGTTTTTGTTTTTTTTGTGGTGTTCTAGCGACATCTAGGGTGTGTGAGAGACGATCTACCTCTCAAAAGTAGATCATCCTTGTATCTTGCTTGTTTTCTTTTGATTTTCGTCAAAACAACCCTTGTTTGTGTTTCTTTCACCTATCTATTGTCGTTTCATTGTGGTTTGTTCGCTGATTTTGGTTCCGATGCGTATCAAATTGATATCAGAGCAAAGATCTTGGTGGGATGTCAACCAAAAAAAATGGATGTGATAGAAGAAAGAGGTAGGGCAAATCAGATCGAGAATGGAAGAGAGGTTCGCTACCATGGAGGATAGATTCTCTTCCATTAAAAGTCGAACAGAGAATGGATTTGAGAGCATAGGATAAATGTGAGAGATTATCAAAAAGCTCATGGAGATGCAAGCCAAGGGTCGTGCCGATCACTCCAGTTGTCAATCCTAACCACAGGTTGATCAGAAAATTTGTGGCTAGGTTAAAATGGAAGGAGATTGAGAGAGAAGACAGCATCTACCTACAAGAGCGTCCACCGAGGCTCATACAATAGGAGGGGAAGTGGAAACTTCTAATGGAGGGGAATGTGCCGAAAATTGGAGGGAAGGTGTAAGGAACACGGAAGAGTACAATGGAGGAAGGAGGGATTCGAGAGTGGGATATGCCTATGACTGAAAGAGGGAGTTCCACCATAGATTCATGGGGGGAAATACCAGAGGAAGAAGAGGCTGTGGTGGAGATGCAAGGGGTAGAAAACTAAAGATGCCAGTTTTCTAAGGGGAGGATGCACATGGAAGGTTATATCGGGTGAAGCGATGCTTTGCAGTCAATGGGCTAACTGAGAAAGAGAAGCTTGTGACAACGGAATTATGCTTGGAGGGAAAGACTTTAGCGTGATTCCAGTGGACGGAGGTAAAGTATCTGATGCACTTATGAGAGGAGTTTGAGGATTGCTTGTTGGAGCACTTCTGAGCCAATCGAGAAGGAGACCTACATGAGCAGCAATTCGATGCTTTCTCAGGAGAGGACGGTTATGGAATACCAGGAGAAGTTCAAACTTTTGTCAGAAAGGTTGAGGGAGATTTATGAAGCAGAACTGTAAGAAAACTTCTTGAAAGACTAAAGCTCGACATACGAGCAGAAACCACGGTAATTGAGAGAAATGGAGCTCACCCAGATGATGGAAGATAACAAACAGGTGAAGAAGATCAATAAAAGTGGCAACACCGGAGGATTCTACAAGAGCACTTTGATAGCCACGACACCGAGAACCCATATAGTGTCATTTCAGAAAGAGATATCGAAGAAGGAAAATACAAGACATCGTCGCGGGGGTAGTTTCAAGCACCTCACAGATGCAGAAGTGCAGGATAAATGAGCAAAATGATTGTGTTACCATTGTGATAAGAAATATGCCCTAGGACACAATTGCAAAGAGCGCACCATTAAAATTATGTTAGTTCATGAGGAGGATACATAGAGTGAGGAATCATAAAAGGAAGCAATGGAAGGGGAGCATCTGCACTTAGATGTGGCGGAGATGTCCCTCAATTTGGTGGTGGAATTTACCCCGAATCATACCATGAAAGTTGGGGGAAGGATCGGGGAACAGTCGATTGTGGCGTTAGTGGATAGCGAAGCCACAAATAACTTTGTCGCAAATCAAGTTGTGGAGAAGCTAGGGTTGAAGCTGGTGACTACAGGTAGCTTCGACGTCATGATGGGGACAGGGAAGGGGGAGTAAATTCAGGGAATCTGCAAGGGGTTGGTTCTGACACTTCATGCCTACAGGTGGTGGAAGTTTTCCTTCCTTTAGGCTTGGGCAGGAAGATGTGATTTTGGGGATGAAGTAGTTGCGAACATTAGGGGAGATGAATGTGGATTGAAAGTCCTTGACGATGGAGTTCCAAGTGGAGGGTAGGAAGGTGTTGCTGAAAGAAGATGCTAGTTTATGCAAAATCATGGTGTCGCTCAAAACCATGGCCAAGTCGATATGGGGAGCAGGATCGGGCTACTTGGTGAAGTTGCAGAGCATTGAAGAGATTTGAGATTTAGAGTTGGCAGAGTTTCTTGAAGATGTCCAGCAGCTCCTACAGCAGTTTACGGATGTCCTCAAACAACCGAGAGGGTTACCTCCCCCGAGGGAGCACGAGCATGCTATTACCTTGAAAGAGAGTGTTCGTCCATCAACGTCAGACCATAAAGGTGCTCTAGATTCAAAAGGATGCAATAAAGAAACTGATCTGAGAGATACTCGAGGTCAAGATTATCAGGCCTAGTGTGAACCTTTTTTCCAGTCCCGCCTTTTTGGTGAAGAAAAAAGCTGATAAGAAAAAAGATAATAGTTGGAGATTCTGTGTAAGTATCAGGCTTTGAACAAGGAGACGGTGTTAGACAAGTTTCGTATTTTTGTGATTAATGAGTTACTAGATGAGCTTTATGGGGAATCATTTTCTCAAAAATTAATCTTAAGTCGGGATACCACCAGATCATGACGAATCCAACAGATGTGCACAAGACAGCTTTCAGGACACATGAATGACATTATGAGTTCTTAGTGATGTCGTTTGATCTCACCAATGCCTCGAAGAAATTTCAGCCCCTCGTGAATAGTGTTTAACCTAACCTCCAAAAGTTGCTCTGATTTTCTTTGATGATATTCTAATTTACAGCCACACAAAGACATAGCATGTGGGGCACCTAAGGACGGTCTCGAAGACATAAGGGAACACCAGTTGTATGCCAACTTGAAGAAATATTCATACGCACAGTTGCAGGTGTACCTAGGTCAAGTGGTGATCAAAACTAGGGTAGCAATGGATCAGTCCAAGATCGAGATTAAGGTTGATTGACCCTTACTGAGGAGTTCGAAGGAATTGAGAGGATTCTTGGGTCTCACAGAGCACTACCGTAAATTCGTGAGAGGATATGACACAAGAGCATGTCCACTGACGGTGTAATTGAAGAAAAATAATTTCAAATAAGGGGAAGCAGCAACACAGGTATTTGAACATCTTAAGATGGTCATGATTAGCATACCAGTATTAGCACTTACAGATTTCAGTAAACCATTTGTGGTAGAGACGGATGCGTCATGATACGAATTGGGAGTATTGCTCATGCAAAATCAGCGGTCGATTGCCTACTTCAACCAGGTTCTTATGGTCAGAGCGCGGTTAAAGTCAATATATGAATGAGAATTGATGGTCATTATCTTGGTCATTCAGAAGTGACGGCCCTACCTGTTGGGAAGACATTTTTTGGTTATGATGGATCAAAGAAATTTAAAATATCTTTTGGAGCAGAGGATGGTAACCGAGGAGCATCAGAGATGGCTATCCAAGCTATTGATGTATGATTTCAAGATTCAACCGACCATGATTGGAGAATAAGGCACTGACGCATTGTCCAGAAAGGTGGAGGAACACCAATTGACGTCCCTATCGACACCCTTGATCCAAAATTGGGAAGCCTTGAGGCAGGAGAACGAAAGTGATGAGCAGCTGAAGAAAATAAGAACAAAGTTACTACAGGATCCGAACAATCATCCAAAACATGCATTGAGCGAACAACAGTTGCTCTACCAAGGGTAATTCATGCTACCCAAGGCGTCGAAATATATTCCTAGATTATTACAAGAGTTTCATCGCAGTGCGATCGACAAAAACTCAGGGGAACAGAAGACCTACAATCGTCTGGCAGTAGAGCTTTATTGGGTGGGGATGCGCAGAGACGTGTAGGATATGATGACAAAATGTGATATGTGTCAGCAGCACAAGTACTTGACCACGACACCATGAGGGTTACTACAACAATTAACATTACCAAGGAATGTTTGGGAAGACATGACGATATATTTTATCGAGGGGTTGCCACGGTCAAAAGGGTCCACGGTGATCATAGTGGTTGTGGATCGCCTAAGTATGCACATTTCATTCCCTTACAACATCCTTACACTGCAACCTCAGTCGCGACAGTGTTTATCCTGGAAGTGGTCTATTTGCATTGGGTGTCGAAATCGATTGTATCGAATAGAGACAAGGTGTTTCTCAGCCACTTCTAGAAGAAGCTATTTAAAAACACCGCATATCATCCCCAGATGGATAGACAGACAAAGGTGGTCAATAAGAGTGTGAAGATATGTCTGTGTTGTTTTGTATCTGATACACTGAAACTATGGGCCAAGTGGATTGCATGGGTCGAATAATTGTATAATACTTCGTACCACAACACAGCATAGATAATCCCATTCAAGATATTGTATGGGCGGGATCCACCTCACTTGATACATTGCGGGCATAGTACCACATCAGTATCCAGCGTCGATCAGTACTTGGAGGAGAGGGGCATGATACAGAACTCGAGGGGCATTTACTGAGGCTCAACAAATCATGAAAATGAATGCAGGTGGCCACAAGAGGGATGTGTAATTTGAGCCAGGAGACATGGTCTACTTGAAGCTGAGGTTCTACCGACAGAAGATATTGGCCAGAAGGACAAGCAAGAAATTGCCACTACGATACTTTCGGTCTTATGAGGTTATGACACGGATCGGGGTAATGGCCTATAATTTCAAGTTACCACCATCGTCCACACCACACCTAGTCTTTCATGTATCACAGCTGAGACGTGCGATTAGAGATCATATACCCTTGTCGAAACTATCACAAACACTGATGGAAGGCTTGGAAGTGATTTTGGAGCCGCTAGAGATCGAAAGAGTGCGACGAGGAGCAAGTGGAGCAAAGAAGGTATTGTTTAAGTGGAAAGGTCTGTCAAACTATGAAACAACATGAAAACCGTAAAAGGTAATTTACAAGCAGTTTCCATTCTTCCGCCGTGAAGATAAAGCACTTCTTTGGGAAGTAATGTCACTCCTGTTACACCAACCTAGAATGATCCCTCTTGGACCGGTTGAAACCCAAAGCACCGACCCGCCTGGCTGGTCCTATTCGCGAGAGGAAGCAAAGGGGCATAACCTTGCTGTGGCAGAAAAGGGAAAGGAACTGGCGGGGACCATGAGAGACTTAATTACATATTCAAGAAGAAGAAATTAAAGGAAGTTTGGAGGGAAAGTGGGAAAGAAAAGTTTTCAAATGTTGTTGAAATGATTTTTTTAAAGGGAGGAACCTATGGTTTGTTTTTTAAGCATATTTTTGTTTGTTTGTTGTTTTATTTTTTCTTGTAGTGTTCCTAGCGACGTCTAGGGAGTGGGAGAGACGATCTACCTCTCGAAATTAGATCATCCTTATATCTTGTTTTTTTTTTATTTTCGTAAGTAGCCCTTATTTGTGTTTCTTCCACCTATCTATTGTCGTTTCATCGTGATTTATTCGCTGATTTTGTTCCGAGGAATATCAAAAACCCCAAACCCATCTTTTGTCATTTTTATCAAATTTCCGATGGTTTGATCTTGGGACACATAAATGCACCAGTTTGATTGTTTAAAAAAATGACATAGGTGCTATTTTTGTAAATAGCAAAATTTCAACTACTATGCACGTAATTATTCCATTTAAAAAAACCTATTTTAGTCACTTTAAACTGAAAGGACATGCAAACTTGTATTATCGGATATTACAACTCAAAAGCAAGTCACTCATAAAGAAGACAAATTCTTACTACTAAAAAAGGTTGCACGATCATAGAACGTCCAAGGGTCATCAATCTCAATATAATGACCAAAAACCCGTTGATAAAGACAATTATTCATTCAAATAATGAACCCTGCCTCTATTCCTTAGATCAAAAGATTATGATTTTCTATCATTTATCACCAAAGCCGTCATAATTTGTTATGGACTAAAAATGATATGTTCATTATGTCATGGAGCATCAAAGTCAATTTTTTTTATTTTTAAGATTTACATTGATGGAGCTCCGTGAAATGTGATATTTTTAGATATTTGTCATGTATTTTTAGAAAATAATAACACGTGAGCTCTTCAAGAGAAAGCAATTACTTTCTTCAGCAAGGATGACAGAAAAAATAGTTTGAAATGACATCTCCGTAGTAGTTTGTGATGAATAGGAATCATGGAATTCTGCTTGTACGGACAAAGGTAACAACAGCACTATAAGCAATCATGCACCAACAACAATATGAACAAGGGCACCACCCGCAGCCCAAGAAGATGAAATAACCCAAGAGCACCCCAACTAGTTATAGAAGGATAAAAAAGAAGGGAAATAACAAAGGAATGTTCAACCGCTAAAGGAATCACCTCAGTTCAACTCTTGCCAACCTTTGCCAAACTGGCAAGAAAAAGAGAGAAACTCACAGATGAGGTAAAGAATAAAGCCCAACTTGGAGGGAAACATTGTTGTGATCTTTTATGAGAGACAAAAAAATCAAAAAGGGAGGCTAAAAGCTTTTGATTAATTCTCAGATTTTCAAAAAAGAATAAGAAAAAAATCCCAAGGGATACTCACATGCTTTGTGGATTGCCAGCTAGAAAGGACTCAGATTTTAATTTTCTGAAAAAAAGCAAGCTTTGTGAAGACTTGCCTCAAAATAGCAACAAATTCTAGTCTCATACGAGAACTGACAACATCGAGTACAAATTCAAGGAGATTCTCCCTCCCTTTGTGTGCATCTTTCACTATTTTCTAAGGAATTTGACACTGTTTTCTTAGTTAGCTGATCTCAAATATATGAAAAACTACTCATTCAAATGTACTTTGTAGAATACCATAAATTATTTGGATGCTTTGTGCGATCTAATTTAATTGTTTTGTTAATTTTATGTTGGAAAAAACTCATCCATCAAACCTATAATGTACTTGGGTGAAATTATTACACATAAAACACTTAATGACTCTCTTAAATACAGTTAGAAGATTTTGACACAAATCTTACCATGGTGGTTTTACATCAACAGGTGTCTAAAGATATGGGGAAAGGTGTATTGAAAATCCTAACACCAAGGAAAATTGTAAAAATGGTCAAGAACCAAGTTTTGTCAAGTTTAATACCACCAAACAAAACTCTGTTAAGTTCATTGCGTAACAAATACCTATTGTAGCCACTAAACGCTTAGCATGCCTCAATATCTAAAACCAATGGAAGTCCTTGAAGAGTTAACCTCAACGCATGAAGTTTGACATACAATTAATCTTTATTTAAATTAATAAATCTTCTTTGCAATAGGATGATCCTATTGAAGTTACAAAGAGCTACGCAGAGCCTCAATATCTAAAACCAATGGAAGTCCTTGAAGAGTTAACCTCAATGCATGAAGTTTGACATACAATTAATCTTTATTTAAATTAATAAATCTTCTTCGCAATACAATGAACCTAACTAAATATATTTAATTGAAAAAACAAAGCGACGGACTCACAACAATAGGTTAAATACACAAGTCAAAGTACGTCTTTTGTACTTGGACTCTGACCTTTAAAAAAAGGATGCATATTCGAGAATGTGAATTGATGGCGGAACTATCAACAACACCACAATTAAATATGGGTTCTAGATTTTACATTTAGATGATATGCTAAATATGATCATACGATCCTCATTCCCCAAGAAAACAAAACTTATATGCAAATCTAAATTCATCATTGAAATGAGGGAAACATGACATTAAAACACCTAATGATTTGTATGAATATTAATAATCATTTAGTCTTTACAACGAGTATAATACTTCATGTAAACCATTACTTAAATTTTAAATCAATTATTAGAAAATTTTTAGCCCTTTTTTTTTGTCAACTTCATTTACAACAAAAGTACTATTGATTACAATCTTTGCTTGGAGGATATGTTATGTATGATCATAGGATCCTTACTCACTAAAAACTTCATATTATAAACGGTTACCAGCAAATCCAATTTTTTCATAAAATTAAGTGAAAAGGCAACTTTTAAATTATATGATGGTCGATATGAACGGTAATAATGTCACATGGTAATTCCAAACCCTTAATACTTTTATGTAATGCATGAATGAAGTTTTTAGAGCAATTATTAGTTATCTATTTTGTAAACATCCTCAATTATAATATTCCACAACAGATCATCTCAAATATTTGTACTTTATCTAAGAAACATTTCAATCTAAACAGTCTAAATTAATTTAAAAAAGTGCATTTTCTCATGCCCAAATCCATATTCTTTGATAATTTGATCTCTTCCAAATGATGAGAAATCAGCCAACAAAAGATTAAAACCACTAAAAAGTGTTGTTCATAGCTATAAATTTATGTTGGCTGGAGATTTCATGGAGTTATTGAAATTGCTAATTGAGTTTACAAGATTTAGACTTTATGATTTTTTTTTGAAATGTCACATTATTCTTCAGGAGTGGTTATTGGCATTTTCATTTTTTTTTTTGAAATTACCTATTATTCTCGTGAACCTGATGGGGACCATCAAATCACAAAATATGAGTGACACCAAATAAAAGACTAGTTAAAACTTTTAGTCGGTGAATTAGAAACATTTCCATTATGCTCCTCTTTTTTCGCTTTTGAATTGTTTAAATTGTTTTCAGTTCATTTAATTTGTTCATTGATCAAATTATTTATTTATCAATAATTTTGCAGTTATTCTATTAAGTATTTCTATAAATAAGACCTTAAAGATTGTGAATATTTATTCAAGAGTCATAGGATAATTGGTACACAAATTTCTCTTTCCTTCGCTCCGCCAAAATTTCATCCACATACTTCATGTANCACTATAAAACTTTTACCCCGACCCCGACCGTTCGAAAGCAAAAGCACCGGCCTGCCTGGCCGGTGCTGTTCGCAAGAGAAAGCAAAAGGGCATAACCTTGCTGCGGCAGAAAAAGGGAAAGGAGTAGGCGGAGACCACGAGAGGCTCAATTACATATTCAAGGAAAGGAGGTTTGGAGAGAAAGTGGGAAAGGAAAGTTTTCAAATGATGTTAGAATGATTCTATTAAAGGGAAGAATACAGGGTTTATTTTTTTCATGAATGTTTTGTTTTTTCTCTTGTTGTGGTGTTCTAGCGACATCTAGGGTGTGAGAGAGACGATCTACCTCTCGAAAGTAGATCATCCTTGTATCTTGTTTGTTTTCTTTTGATTTTCATCAAAACAACCATTATTTGTATTTCTTTCACCTATCTATTGTCGTTTCATCGTGGTTTGTTCGCTGATTTTGGTTCTGATGCATATCAAATTGATATCAGAGCAAAAATCTTGGTGGGATGTCAGTAAAAAAAGTGGATGTGCTAGTAGAAGAGGTAGGACAAATCAGATTGAGAATGGAAGAGAGTTTCGCCACCATGGAGGATAGATTCTCTTCCATTAAAAGTTGAACAGAGGATGGATTTGAGAGCATGGGAGAAATGTCATGGAGATGCAAGCCAAGGTCGTGCCGATCACTCCAGTTGCAAATCCTAACCACAAGTTGATCAAGGAATCTGTGACCAAGTCAAAAGGGAAGGAGATCGAGCGAAAAGACAACATCTAACTAGAAGAGCGTCCACCGAGGACTACGATAAGAGGGGAAGTGGAAACTTCTAATGGAAGGGAATGTGCCGAAAATTGGAGAAAGGTGTAAAGTACACGGAAGAGTACGATGGAGGAAGGAGTGCTTCGAGAGTGGGATATGCTTATGACCGAAAGAGGGAGTTCCACCATAGATACGTGGGGGGAAATACCAGAGGAAGAAGAGGTTGGGGTGCAGATGCAAGGGTTAGAAAACTGAAGATGCCAGTCTTCTAAGCAGAGGATGCACATGGATGGTTGTATCAGGTGAAGTGATGCTTTGCAATCAATGGGTTAACTGAGAAAGAGAAGCTCGTGACAACGGGATTATGTTGGAGGGAAAGGCTTTAGCGTGATTCCAGTGGATGGAGGCAAGGTATCTGATGCACTCATGAGAGGAGTTTGAATATTGCTTGTTGGAGTGCTTCTGAGTCATTCAAGAATGAGACCTGCATGAGCAATTCGATGCTCTGGCTCAGGAGGGGACGATTATGGAATATCAGTAGAAGTTCAAACTTTTGTCAGGAAGGTTGAGGGGGATTTTGAAGCAGACTGTAAGAGAACTTCTTGAAAGACTAAAGCTCGACATATGAGTAGTCATCCACCCCTTGAGACTGCGAGGATTGAGAGAAATTATGGAGCTCACCCAGATGATGGAAGATAAGAAACATGTGAAGAAGATTAGTAAAGGTGGCAACACCGAAGGATTCTACAAGAGCACTTTGATAGCCACGACATCGAAAACCCAGATAGTGTCATTTCATAAAGAGACATCGAAGAAAAAAAATACAAGACACCGTCGCGGGGGTAGTTTCAAGCTCCTCACAGATGCAGAAGTGCAGGATAAATGAGCAAAATAATTGTGTTACCATTGTGATAAGAAATATGCCCTAGGACATGATTGCAAAAAGCGTGTCATTCAGATTATGTTAGTTCATAAGGAGGATACAGAGAGTGAGGAATCATAAAAGGAAGCAGTGGAAGGGGAGCATCTGCACCTAGATGTAGCGAAGATGTCCCTCAATTTGGTGGTGGAATTTACCCCGAATCACACCATGAAGGTTGGGGGATGGATCAGGGAACAGCCAATTGTGGCGTTGGCGGATAGCGAGACCACACATAACTTTATCTCAAATCAGGTTGTGAAGAAGCGAGGGTTGAAGCTGGTGACTACAGGGAGCTTCCGCGTCATGATGGGGACGGGAAGGTGGAGTAAAGTCAGAGAATCTGCAAGGGGTTGGTTCTGACACTACATGTCCTACAAATGGTGGAAGTTTTCCTTCCTTTAGGCTTGGGCAGCAGAGTTGTGATTTTGGGGATGAAGTGGTTGCGAACATTGGGGGAGATGAAGGTGGATTGAAAGTCCTTGACGATGAAGTTCCAAGTGAAGGGAAGGAAGGTGATGCTGAGAGAAGATGCTAATTTATGCAAAACCATGGCCAAGTCGATGCGGGGAGCAGGATCGGGCTACTTGGTGAAATTGCAAAGCATTGAAGAGATTTGAGATTCAGAGATGGCAGAGTTTCCTGAAGAGGTCCAGCAACTCCTACAATAGTTTACGGATGCCTTTGAATAGCTAAGCAGGTTACCTACCCCGAGGAAGCACGAGCATGATATTACCTTGAAGAAGAGTGTTCCTCCATCAGCGTCAGACCATAAAGGTGCCCCAGATTCAAAAGGATGCGATAAAGAAATTGATTTGAGAGATACTCGAGGTCGAGATTATCAGGCCTAGTGTGAGCCCTTTTTCCAGTCCTGCCCTGTTGGTGAAGAAAAAAGTTGATAAGGAAAAAGATAATAGTTAGAGATTCAGTGTAAACTACCAGGCTTTGAACAAGGAGAAGGTGTTAGACAAGTTTCCTATTTTGTGATTGATGAGTTACTAGATGAACTTTATAGGGCAGTCATTTTCTCAAAATTTAATCTTAAATCGGGATACCTCCAAATCATGACGATCCAACAGATGTGCACAAGACATAATTCAGGACACATGAATGACATTATGAGTTCTTAGTGATGTCGTTTGGTTTCACCAATGCCTCGACGACATTTTAACCCCTCATGAATAGTGTTTTTCAACCTTACGTCCGAAAGTTGCCCTGATTTTATTTGATGATGTTCTAATTTACAACTGTACAAAGACAGAGCATGTGGGGCACCTAAGGACGGTCTTGGAGACATTAAGGGAGCACCGGTTGTATGCCAACTTGAAGAAATATTCATTTGCACAGTTGCAGGTGTACCTAGGTCAAGTGGTGATCAGAACTGGGGTAGCAATGGATCAGTCCAAGATCGAGATTATGGTTGATTGACCCTAACTGAGGAGCTCGAAGGAATTGAGAGGATTCTTGGGTCTCACAGGACACTACCGGAAGTTCGTGAGAGGATAAGACACAAGAGCATGTCCACTGACGGAGTAATTAAAGAAAGACAATTTCAAATAGGGGGAAGCAGCAACACAGGTATTTGAACATCTTAAGATGGTCATGACTAGCATACCAGTATTAGCACTTACAGATTTCAATAAACCATTTGTGGTAGAGACGGATGCGTCATGATACGAATTGGGAGTATTGCTCATGCAAAATCAGCGGTCGATTGCCTACTTCAACCAGGTTCTTATGGTCAGAGCGCGGTTAAAGTCAATATATGAATGAGAATTGATGGTCATTATCTTGGTCATTCAAAAGTGGAGGCCCTACCTGTTGGGACGACATTTTTTCGTTGTGATGGATCAGAGAAGTTTAAAATATCTTTTGGAGCAGAGGATGGTGACTGAGGAGCATCAGAGATGGCTATCTAAGCTATTGATGTATGAATTCAAGATTCAATATCGATCAGGATTGGAGAATAAGGCAACTTACGAATTGTCAAGAAAGGTGAAGGAACACCAATTGACATCCCTATCAACACCCTTGATCCAATATTGGGAAGCATTGAGACAGGAGAACGAAAGTGATGAGTAGCTGAGGAAAATAAGAGCAAAGTTACTACAGGATCCGAACAATCATCCAAAACATGCATTGAGCGGACAACAACCGCTCCACCAAGGGCGATTCATGCTACCCAAGACGTCAGAATATATTCCCAGATTATTACAAGAGTTTCATAGCAATGCGATCGAGGAAAACTCAAGAGTACAGAAGGCCTACAATCGTCTGGCAGTAGAGCTTTATTGGGTGGGGATGCGCACAGACGTGTAGGATTTGGTGGCAAAATGTGATGTGTGTCATCAACACAAGTACTTGACCACGACACCAGGAGGGTTACTACAACAATTAGCATTACCAGGGAATGTTTGATAAGAAATGACGATATATTTTATTGAGGGGTTGCCACGGTCAAAAGGGTCCATGGTGATCATAGTGGTTGTGGATCTCCTAAGTATGCACATTTCATTCCCTTACAACATCCTTACACTGCGACCTCAATTGCAACAGTGTTTATCCAGGAAGTGGTTTGTTTGCACTGGGTGTCGAAATCGATTGTATCGAATAGGGAAGGGTGTTTCTCAGCCACTTTTGAAAGGAGCTATTCATGTTGCAAAGGACGATCCTCAAAAAAAGCAAAACATATCATCCCCAGACAGATAGAAAGATGAAGGTGGTCAATAAGAGTGTGAAGACATGTCTGTGTTGTTTTGTATTTGATACACTAAAGCTATGGGTCAAGTGGATTGCATGGGCCGAATAATTGTATAATACTTCGTACCACAACGCAACATAGACAATCACATTCAAGATATTGTATGGGTAGGATCCACCTCACATGATACATTATGGGCATAGTACCACACCGGTATCCAGCGTCAATCAGTACTTGGAGGAGATGGACATAATACTAGCAGAACTCGAGAGGCATTTACTGAGAGCTCAACAAATCATAAAAAGGAATGCAGGTGGCCACAAGTGGGAGGTGCAATTTGAGCCAGGAGACATGGTTTTCTTGAAGCTGAGGTTCTACCGACATAAGATATCGGCCAGGAAGACAAGCAAGAAATTGCCAGTACGATATTTTGGGTCTTATGAGATTATGACACGGGTCGGGTTAATGGCCTACAATTTGAAGTTACCACCATCATCCACACCACACTTAGTCTTTCATGTATCACAGCTGAGACGTGTGATTGGAGATCATACACCCTCGTCGAGATTACCGTGGACACTGATGGAAGACTTGGAAGTGATTCTGGAGCCGCTAGAGATCGAAGGAGTGCGTCGAGGAACAAGTGGAACAAAGAATGTATTGTTTAAGTGGAAAGAACTATCGAACTATGAAACAACACGGAAACCTTACAAGGTGATTCACAAGCAATTTCCATCATTTCACCTTGAGGACAAGGCACTTCTTTGGGGAGTAATGTCACTCCTGTTACACCACCCTAGACCGGTCCCTATTGGAACGATTGAAAGCCAAAGCACCGACCGGCCTGGTCGGTCCTATTCGCGAGAGGAAGTAAAGGGGCATAACCATGTTGCGGCAAAAAAGGGAAAGGAGCTAGCGGGGACCATGAGAGGTTTAATTACATATTCAAGAAGAAAAAATTAAAGGAGGTTTGGAGGGAAAGTAGGAAAGAAAAGTTTTCAAATGTTGTTGAAAGGATTAAAGGGAGGAACCTAGGGTTTGTTTTTTTAAGCATATTTTTGTTTGGTTGTTGTTTTATTTTTTCTTGTGGTGTTCCTAGCGACGTCTAGGGTGTGGGAGAGACGATCTACCTCTTGAAATAAGATCATCCTTGTCTCTTGTTTTTTTTTTATTTTCGTAAGAGTAGTCCTTGTTTGTGTTTCTTCCACCTATCTATTGTCGTTTCGTCGTAGTTTGTTTGCTGATTTTGTTCAAAGGAATATCAAAAACCCCAAACCCATATTTTGTCATTTTTATCAAATTTCCGATGGTTTGATCTTGGGACACATAAATGCACTAGTTTGATTGTTTAAAAAAAAGACAGGTGTTGGTTTTGTAAATAGCAAAATTTCAAGTGCTATGCACGTAATTATTCCATATAAAAAAACCTATTTTGGTCACTTTAAGCTGAAAGGACATGCAAACTTGTATTATCGGATATCACAACTCAAAAGGAAGTCACTCATAAAGAAGACAAATTCTTACTACTAAAAAAGGTTACACTATCATAGAACATCCAAGGGTGCAACAAGCAAATCTAGAAATTGTTCTAATGGCCATAGACAACTAGTTGAGATGAGGTCATCAATCTCAATCTAATGACCAAAAACCAGTTGATAAAGACATTATTGATTCAAATAATGAACCCTGCCTCTACTCCTTAGATCAAAAGATTATGATTGTCTATCATTCATGACCTAAGCCGTCATAATTTGTTATGGACTAAAAAAGATATGTTCATTATGCATGGAGTATCAAAGTCAAGTCTTTTATTTTTAAGATTTACATTGATGGAGCTCCGCGAAATGTGATATTTTTTAGATATTTGTCATTTATTTTTAGAAAATAATAACACGCGGGCTTCTCAAGAGGAAGCAATTACTTTCTTCAACAAGGATGACCGAAAAAATAGTTTGAAATGACATCTCCGTAGTAGTTTGTGATGAATAGAAATCATGGAACTCTGCTTGTACGGACAAAGGTAGCAATAACACTTTAAGCAATTATGCACCAACAACAATATGAACAAGACCCGCAGTCCAAGAAGATGAAGCAATAACCCAAGAGCACCACAGCTAGTTATAGAAGGAAAAAAAAAAGAAAGGAAAGAACAAAGGAATGTTCAACCGCTAAAGGAATCACCTCAGTGCTCGTCTTGCCAACCTTTGCCAAACTGGCAAGAAAAAGAGAGAAACTCGCAGATAAGGTAAAAAATAAAGCCAAACTTGGAGGGAAACATTGTTGTGATCTTTTATGAAAGACAAAAAAATAAAAAAGGGAGGCTAGAAGCTTTTGATTAATTCTCAAATTTTCAAAAAAGAATAAGAAAAAAATCACAAGAGATACTCACATGCATTGTAGATTGCCAGCTAAAAAGGACTCAGATTTTAATTTTATGAAAAAAAGCAAGCTTTGTGAAGACTTGCCTCAAAATAGTAACAAATTATATTCTCATACGAGACCTGACAACATCGAGTATAAATTCAAGGAGATTCTCCCTCCCTTTGTGTGCATCTTTCACTATTGTCTAAAGAATTTGACACTGTTTTCTTAGTTAGCTAATCTCAAATATATGAAAAACTACTCATTCAAATGTACTTTGTAGAATACCATAAATTATTTGGAAGCTTTGTGCGATCTAATTTAATTGTTTCTGTAGTTTTATGTTGGGAAAAAACTCATCCATCAAACCTATAATGTACGTAGGTGAAATTATTACACATAAAACACTTCATGACTTTCTTAATACAGCTAGAAGATTTTGACACAAATCTTACCATGGTGGTTTTACATCAACAGGTGTCTAAAGATATGGGGAAAGGTTGATTGAGAATCCTAACACCAAGGAAAATTGTAAAAATGGTCGAGAACCAAGTTTTGTCAAGTTTTTAACCACCAAACAAAACTCCACTAAGTTCATTGCATAACAAATACCTATTGTAGCTACTAAACGCTTAGCATGCCTCAATATCTAAAACCAATGGAAGTCCTTGAAGAGTTAACCTCAACGCATGAAGTTTGACATACAATTAATCTTTATTTAAATTAATAAATCTTCTTTGCAATAGGATGATCCTATTGAGGCTACTAAGAGCTAAGCAGAGCCTCAATATCTAAAATCAATGAAAGTCCTTGAAGAGTTAACCTTAATGCATGAAGTTTGACATACAATTAATCTTTATTTAAATTAATAAATCTTCTTCGCAATACGATGAACCTAACGAAATATATTTAATTGAAAAAACAAAGTGACGGACTCGCAACAATAGGTTAAATACACAAGTCAAAGTACATCTTTTGTACTTGGACTACTGACCTTAAAAAAAGGATGCATATTCGAGAATGTGAACTGATGGCAGAAGTATCAACAACACCACAATTAAATATGGGATCTAGATTTTACATTTGGATGATATGCTAAATATGATCATAGGATCCTCATTCCCCAAGAAAACAAAACAACTTATATGCAAATCTAAATTCATTNCTTTTATGAAAGACAAAAAAATAAAAAAGGGAGGCTAGAAGCTTTTGATTAATTCTCAAATTTTCAAAAAAGTATAAGAAAAAAAATCCCAAGGGATACTCACATGCTTTGTGGATTGCCAGCTAAAAAGGACTCAGAAGCAAGCTTTGTGAAGACTTGCCTCAAAATAGCAACAAATTCTATTCTCATACGAGAACTGACAACATCGAGTATAAATTCAAAGAGATTCTCCCTCCCTTTGTGTGAATCTTTCACCATTGTCTAAAGAATTTGACACTGTTTTCTTAGTTAGCTAATCTCAAATATATGAAAAACTACTCATTCAAATGTACTTTGTAGAATACCATAAATTATTTGGAAGCTTTGTGCGATCTAATTTAATTGTTTCTGTAGTTTTATGTTGGGAAAAAACTCATCCATCAAACCTATAATGTACGTAGGTGAAATTATTACACATAAAACACTTAATGACTCTCTTAATACAGTTCGAAGATTTTGACACAAATCTTACCATGGTGGTTTTACATCAACAGGTGTCTAAAGATATGGGGAAAGGTTGATTGAGAATCCTAACACCAAGGAAAATTGTAAAAATGGTCGAGATCCAAGTTTTTTCAAGTTTTTAACCACCAAACAAAACTCCACTAAGTTCATTGCATAACAAATACCTATTGTAGCTACTAAACGCTTAGCATGCCTCAATATCTAAAACCAATGGAAGTCCTTGAAGAGTTAACCTCAACGCATGAAGTTTGACATACAATTAATCTTTATTTAAATTAATAAATCTTCTTTGCAATAGGATGATCCTATTGAAGCTACTAAGGGCTAAGCAGAGCCTCAATATCTAAAATCAATGAAAGTCCTTGAAGAGTTAACCTCAATGCATGAAGTTTGACATACAATTAATCTTTATTTAAATTAATAAATCTTCTTCAAAATACAATGAACCTAACAAAATATATTTAATTGAAAAAACAAAGTGACGGACTCGCAACAATAGGTTAAATACACAAGTCAAAGTACGTCTTTTGTACTTGGACTACTGACCTTAAAAAAAAGGATGCATATTCGAGGATGTGAAGTGATGGCAGAACTATCAACAACACCACAATTAAATATGGGTTCTAGATTTTACATTTGGATGATATGCTAAATAGGATCATAGGATCCTCATTCCCCAAGAAAACAAAACAACTTATATGCAAATCTAAATTCATCATTGAAATGAGGGAAACATAACTTAAAACACCTAATAATTTGTATGAATATTAATAATCATTTAGTCTTTACAACAAGTGTAATACTTCATGTAAATCATTACTTCAATTTTAAATCAATTATTAGAAAACTTCTAGCCCTTTTTTTTGTTAACAACTTCATTTACAATAAAAGTGCTATTGATTACAATCCTTGCTCGGAGGATATGTTATGTATGATCATAGGATCCTTACTCATCTAAAAACTTTATATTATAACCGGTTACCAGCAAATCCAACTTTTTCATAAAATTGTGTGAAAAGGCAATTTTTAAACTATATGATGGTCGATATGAACGGTAATAATTGTCACATGGTCTTAATACTTTNATAGGATCCTTACTCATCTAAAAACTTTATATTATAACCGGTTACCAGCAAATCCAACTTTTTCATAAAATTATGTGAAAAGGCAACTTTTAAATTATATGATGGTAGATATGAACGGTAATAATGTCACATGGTATTTCCAAACCCTTAATACTTCTATGTAACTCATGAATAAAGTTTTTAGAGCAATTATTAGTAAATTATTAGTTATCTATTTTGTAAACATCCTCAATTATAATATTTCCACAACAGATCATCTCAAATATTTGTACTTTATCTAAGAAACATTTCAATCTAAACAGTTCTAAATTAATTTTAAAAAGTGCANTACTTTTATGTAACTCATGAATAAAGTTTTTAGAGCAATTATTAGTAAATTATTAGTTATCTATTTTGTAAATATCCTCATTTATAATATTTCCACAACAGATAATCTCAAATATTTGTACTTTATCTAAGAAAAATTTCAATCTAAACAGTTCTAAATTAATTTTAAAAAGTGTGTTTTCTCATGCCCCAATCCATATTCTTTGATAATTTGATCTCTTCCAAATGATGAGAAATCAACCAACAAAAAATTAAAACTACTAAAAAGTGTTGTTCATAGCTATAAATTCATGCTGGCTGGAGATTTCATGGAGTTATTGAAATTGTTGATTGAGTTTACAATATTTAGACTTTATTATTTTAATTTTTTTTTTTAAACGTCACATTATTCTTCAGAAGTGGTTATTGGCATTTTCATTTTTTTTTTTTTGAAATGTCCTATTATTCTCGTGAACCTGATGGGGGCCATCAAATCACAAAATATGAGTGACACCAAATATAAGACTGGTTAAAATTTTTAGTCTGTGAATTAGAAACATTTCAATTATGCTCCTTTCTTTTTTTTNGAGTGACACCAAATATAAGACTGGTTAAAATTTTTAGTCTGTGAATTAGAAACATTTCAATTATGCTCCTTTTTTTTTGCTTTTGAATTGTTTAAATTGTTTTCAGTTCATTTAATTTGTTCATTGATCATATTATTTATTTATCAATATTTTTGCAGTTATTCTAACAAGTTTTTCTATAAATAAGACCTTAAAGATTGTGAATATTTATTGAAGTCATTGGTTAATTGATACACAAATTTCTCTTTCCTTAGCTCTGCCAAAATTTCATCCACATACTTCATGTATCTGCCCACTCTCTCCTTCAGCTTCTACTCACCCGCACTCTCTACCCCCCTCCCCCCTCTCGTTCCCTCTCCTTCCTATGAATATCTATTCCTCTGACTCTGCCTCTCTAAAAAAAATGACAAAATAATTAAAAAGGNTGCTTTTGAATTGTTTAAATTGTTTTCAGTTCATTTAATTTGTTCATTGATCAAATTATTTATTTATCAATATTTTTGCAGTTATTCTAACAAGGTTTTCTATAAATAAGACCTTAAAGATTGTGAATATTTATTGAAGTCATTGGTTAACTGATACACAAATTTCTCTTTCCTTCGCTCTGCCAAAATTTCATCAACATACTTCATGTATCTGCCCACTCTCTCCTTCAGCTTCTACTCACCACCACTCTCTACCCCCCCTCCCCCCTCTCGTTCCCTCTCCTTCCTTTGAATATCTATTCCTCTGGCACTGCCTCTCTAAAAAAATGACAAAATAATAAAAAAGTAAATCCTTTAGCTCTTAATTGACCCTCATGAATGAGTGGAATTGTTGTTAATTCCCTTAGTTGTAGACGCATTGACCTGATGTTCATGCAAGTACAAGAATTAAGTCTAAAAAACATAAAATCCGCTTATTTGGATTTCAACCAAGAATAATTAAAATGAGCCGAGTTAAAAAAAAAAAAGAAGATAAGAAGATGAGGTTTCATAACTCCTCTAGAAAGAACGTGATCATTCAAATATCCATCATACCAAAGCAAGACTTTCCTTGCAATGAAGATGTAAGTGAAAAGTAACTGCAGACTGTAGCATGATCTTTTTGAAATAAAATTTATTAATAAATCCACGAGAAATTCACAAAATTTTTTCCATAATTAAATGAGCACCTGTTGCCAAGAAAAATTCATCGATCATAAGCACAGTTTAAATTAGTTAGGGGAGGAATCACATACAACCTATCCTTCAGGAACATCATGCCTTTAGAGGTTTACAACATTTCCTTTATATTTTTAAAAAGAGAAATTTACATGTGTAGCACACCATTCTTATGTATTTACATATCTCACAACTAAGCTTTCATAATTACATACATGGCACTTCATTGCTTTAATCCTATGCATGAAAAGGTGCATTTCAATTTAAAAAAGAGGTAATAGTCCGATTTTTTATGTGATGTTAAAGATCTAAGTGTCATGTGATTGAATATTAAAGTTTAAGCTGAAATATGTAAAAACATAAGAATTATGTGCTCTTCATGTAAATGCCCTTTTAAAAGACCAAAATAACTGTTTCACTTGTGCAAGAAGAGCATTTCTCAGTGGATCAATTTCTTGCAAAGATTTAACAATTATCATTGATCCAATTGCAATGCAAGGTAGGGCGGATCAAAATAATCTTAAATATCAAATTTACATAAAGTGCTTAGTGCCCAAATATTTCTAGTTAGAGAATCAAAATAAGAAAACAAAATCTGAAAATAGAAGGAATATAA
>JXCR01093053.1:0-61079 GCA_002079205.1 Phalaenopsis hybrid cultivar | reverse complement strand
TAAGAAATTTTCAGCACACCTCCCATGGCCGTGGGAGGCGAGTTTTTATAAAAATGGCCATGGGGTGGCTTTCAGGGCATAAGTTTGGGTGCATCGTGGTGCTTAGGTGGAGGGCAGAGAAGCTCCATAGTTTGATTTGGGTGTGCTGGCCTCTAGGTTTGATTTGAGTGAGGTGTCATNGAGAAGCTCCATAGTTTGATTTGGGTGTGCTGGCCTCTAGGTTTGATTTGAGTGAGGTGTCATGGGAGTGGCTCTTGGTTTTGGGTTTTCCCAGCCACTAAGCTGGCCGGCCGGCCAGAGGGAGGTGGCTAGGAACTTGGGGAACTCAGAGGAATCCATCACAGCAATTTAATGCAAATGTCCTTCGATTTGGCAAGGATATCCTAAGCATGTGCATTTTTGGAAATAAGATCCCTTAATTTGGGGGATCTTTGGTCCATGGCTTGATTTAGGTGGTTTCATGGTGTTTGGACTGGTCACTAAGTCCAATTAATGGTTGTGGTGGAGTTAATTTGGTAGTTCTAAGGTGGTTAGGTCACATTTAGTGTATGGGTCCAAGTGGGTGCAAATGGCCAAAACTTGGGTTTGCGCTAGGTTAGCCATGTCAATTGGCCCAAATAATTATTTCATTTGGTGTAGATGATCATAAGAAACAACTTTGGTGAAGGATGGAAGTGGTTTTGAGTTCAATTGAAAGGCCAATTTGAGGGAATTTTGAACTTTAATCAATTTGGTCATGTTGGGTTGGCTTGGGTCTAGCTTGGGTTAGCCTTAATTGAACTTTAATCAATTTGGTCATGTTGGGCTAGGCTTGGGTCTAGCTTGGGTTAGCCTAGGAGAACTTTAATCAATTTGGTCATGTTGGGCTAGGCTTGGGTCTAGCTTGGGTTAGCCTTGGGGCTCCAAATTGATTGTTATAAATGGTCAATAGGGACCTCATGAAGAGTTTTGAACATGAATTGGGTGTCATTTTGGAGTTTAAGGCAATCAATTGGGTAAAATTTGGGGACTTAGCCCATTTGGGGCTAAATTTGGGAATTTTGGATTTAGGCAAAAATTAAATGGATTTGAGTCTTCACCAAGGTCAATTAATGGTTGATTTTGATGTATAGGAATTCTATAAATATTTTTCAACATTAATTGAGGCCAATGGACTAGGCTATGGGTTCAATTTGGTGAGATTAGGTCATATGGTCAAAATTGGGGTTTTGCTCCAAATCAAAATTGGGCTCAAATCATATACCAATTGAGCTTGGATTTGGTTTAGTTTGGTCATATAAAAAGTGAATTTGAGTTTAGGATTGAAATTGGGGTCAATTGAGATCAAATTGATGGACATTTGAGTTGGATTTGGGGAAATTTGAGTCTTTAAAGATCAATTTGGGGATTTTGGTTAAAGATGGTCAAATTGGCCAAATTTTGTCATGGGCTAGTTGAGAGAAATGAAATTAGAAATATTGGGGATTTATTGGGATTTTCTGAGAATTTTTGGAGTTTTTGGGATTTTGAGCCCAAGAGGGGTATTTTGGTAATTAGGGGGTGTTTTAGGGGTAAAAGGTCAGGATGGGTATCTTGGTAGAATTGAGGTACCAATCATCACTAATAAGCCATGGACCAAAGGAAACCTCATTTTGGGTCCTCTATGTAGTGGTTCTAGCCAGACCATAGCCCTAGGGCTAATAGGTTTAGGGGACCATCTACATGAGTATCCCAAAAGATCAAGGGATCTAGGCTAGAAATTTGAGTTCAGGGTTGTAAGTGATTGTGAGTGCAGATAAGTGTAGTGAGTGTCTTAGCTCCAGACCAACACTCATGGTAAACCCTAAGGTCCAGCAATCCTAAGGGTGACTCAACCAGACCAACACCCAAGATCAACCCTAAGGTCCAACAATCCTAAGGGAGACTCATCTTGAGTGGTCACCAAATGACCCCACCTACTAAGTATTTAGAGGTTGAGAGCAATATGTGGAACTTCAAGTTGAGTGGGAAGAGTGTAGAACTTCTAATGGTGAGGGTTTCCAGATCTAGTTTTCTAGGAATAGTCAACAGGAAAAGTCCTATGGCTAGACCCTAGGCTACTAAATGGGACAAACTAAACCTCAACAAAAAATGAGGTCAACGGGGGAATTTTTTGGATATTGGGTTATGGAGGGTTATTTTGTTAATTTGGGGGTGCTTTAGGGCTAAAAGGCCAAGATGTGTATTTTGGTAGAGTTGAGGTACCAACCCTCACCAAAAAGCCACGGACCAATGGAAACCCCATTTTGGGTCCTCTATGTAGTGGTCTTGGCCAAACCATAGCCCTAGGGCTAGTAGGTTTAGGGGACCATCTACATGTGTATCTCAAAAGATCAAGGGACCTAGGCTAGAAATTTGAGTTTAGGGTTANGTTCCAAGGGTATCTAGGTAATTTGGGGGAATTTAGGGGCAAAAAACTAAGTTGGGTATCTTGGTAGAGTTGGAGTGCCAGCCACCAATAATAAACCATGAACAAATGGAAATCCTATTTTGGGTTCTCTATGTGTCTTAGCTAAACCCTAGACTAGGGCTAGTGGCAATGGACAAAAGCCAAGAAATTCTAGGTTTAGGGTAATGAGTGATTGTGAGTGTAAGTGATTGCAAGTGAGTGCCTTAGCCCTAGACTAACACCCAGGGTCAACCTTAAGGTCAAGCAATCCTAAGGGAACTCATTATGAGCTCCCCCATACTGACCCACCAACTAAGTGCTATAGGTTAANGTAAATTTGGGGAAATTGGGCCTTTAAAGGCAATTTGGGGGTTTTGGTCAAAATGGTCAAATTGGCCAAATTTGGTTCAACTGAAGGGTCCAAATAGGTTTTGGAGATATTTGGAGGGATTTTGGGGGTTTTTTTGGGAAATTTTGAGGTGCCAAGAGTATTTTTATAATTTTGGGGGTATTTTTAGAATTTTGGCAATTTTGGGGGTATTTTGGTAAATTTAGCATTTTTGGGTATTTTTGGGTAATTTGGGTATTTTCAAAAGGTTTGAAATTATTTTTGAACAAATTTAGATATTTTGGGTGAATTTGGGAATTTTGGGAATTTTGGTCAAATTTAGGGCTCCAAGGGTATATCTAGGTAATTTGGGGGATTTTGGGGCAAAAGGCCAAGTTGAATATTTTGGGTATAATTGGGGAGCTAACCACCATGCATGAGCTATGAACCAATGGAAACCCCATTTGGGTCCTCTATGTACTAGTCTTAGTTAAACCCTAGCCTAGGGCTAGTAGGTTTAGGGGATCATCTACATGAGTCTCCCAAAAGATCAAAGGACCAAAACTAGGAAATTCTTGGATTTAGGGTTGTGAGTGATTGTAGGTGAAGGTGGGTGCAAGTGAGTGCCTTAGCTCTAGAAAAACACCTAGGGTGAAACTTAAAGTCAAACAATCCTATGGGAACTCTCCTTGAGCTCCCTCATAATGA
Source organism: Phalaenopsis hybrid cultivar (assembly GCA_002079205.1). Lineage (NCBI taxonomy): Eukaryota > Viridiplantae > Streptophyta > Magnoliopsida > Asparagales > Orchidaceae > Phalaenopsis > Phalaenopsis hybrid cultivar. Next base: position 57,636 of record JXCR01093053.1, on the reverse strand, counting down.
CCCCACCTACTAAGTGCTAGAGGTTAGGACCAATATGTGGAACTTCAAGTTGAGCAAAGAGGAGTGTAGAATTTCTAATGGTGAGGNATTTGGGGGTGCTTTAGGGCTAAAAGGCCAAGATGTGTATTTTGGTAGAGTTGAGGTACCAACCCTCACCAAAAAGCCACGGACCAATGGAAACCCCATTTTGGGTCCTCTATGTAGTGGTCTTGGCCAAACCATAGCCCTAGGGCTAGTAGGTTTAGGGGACCATCTACATGTGTATCTCAAAAGATCAAGGGACCTAGGCTAGAAATTTGAGTTTAGGGTTATGAGTGATTGTGAGTGCAGATAAGTGTAGTGAGTGCCTTAGCTCTAGACCAACACCCAAGGTCAACCTTAAGGTCCAGCAGTCCTAAGGGTGACTCATCTTGAGTTTCCCCCATAGTGACCCCACCTACTAAGTGCTAGAGGTTAGGACCAATATGTGGAACTTCAAGTTGAGTAAGGAAGAGTTCGTAATTTCTAGTGGTGAGGGTGCCTTTTCTAGTCTTCTAATAATAGTCAATAGGAAAATCCTATGGCTAAACCTTAGGCTACTAAAGAGAAAAAACTAAACCTCAACCAAATGTGAGGTCAGCAGTCAGTTACCTGCTCCGAGGGGTTACTGATCATCCAATAGAGGCGTTTTAATTTAGTTGCAAATTTTGTTTTGTGATGTTTGTGATTAAATTTTGAGTTGTCTTATATTTTTAATGTCATGACAGTGAATTTTATCTTGATTTATTTTTAGTTTTGGTTTTAGTTTTATGACTATCCTAGCAGTTTTGGTTTTCATGCAAGTTCGAAGCAAGAAGTACAAGAAGTTCAATGCAATAATTTAAAAGTGTACCTGTCGATTCTTCTTGTTCCTCCACCTGAAAGATTAGTACTTGCAAAGTATGTGTATAATTTTGCAGGGAATTTAAATTGCAGGAGTAGAAGAAGATTTAGCTACCAAACCCCAAGTTATGACTTTGTTGAATCTCAGGAGATCCTAGTAGATGGTTTTTGAAAAAAAAAATATGGCAAGTCCAGTTTGCCCTTCAAAATGTCCAATCAATTTCAAAATGCTCAAGGCATGAACTTGGACCATGTTGAAGATCTCTTTAAATATTCCGAGTTCGTTTTGGACTTATCACATTGTTTCATTAATCATCTGAGGTTGAAGTGTGACTAGCACACTGCTCAGTGAAACTTGACAGTTTAATTATCTTGATGATAGGATACCCAATTAATCAATTGATGTTTCATTTAATGGTTATGTGAGTGGGTGCCCCTAAGGCAAGTTTAAGTCATTTAAGATTGAGCTGCCCGCAACCAAGGTCAGACTTGTAGTGTTTAAAGTTGTTAATCACCAATCATGTTATCTTCTAGTTCTGATTAAGTGAGTGTAGATATCGAGTCTATGTCACTACTAAGCCTTTAACAATCATGATAGGTGGAATGGTGATTATCAAAATTTTGATTTAAGTGATATGTATTCTTATTGAAAGATCACATCATCATCAATCTTAGGCTCAAGATAAGTAAATTATCATATTTTCTATCTTAAGCCCATCATTAAAGATCATTTGATATTAGTTGACTTCAAAGTCATGAAGATTAGAAGAATTATGATCTTGTTGATGTTGTGCAAAAGTGGTGAGAGAGTTTCTACCTTTTAGTCCCATTGTATTTCAATCATCCAATCATATTGATTAAGATCAAAATTTCTCATTTTCCCTTAGTTAATACTAAATTTTAATTAAGAACCAAAATCTAAAGTGACTACTTTTCCCTTGGGGTACTTTACCTCATAACTCATCAAACACAACTTAAGTGACTTGAGCATTCAGAGTGGCATATCCATGAGTTAATTGCAACATCAAAAGAGAATAATGGGGCTTTCAAAATTGATTTATTTAACTATCCAAAATAAAGTTTTTTTACTTATGAGAAAATTATTAGAGATTCCCTTAGGTCAGAGAAACACTTAGGCAAATTTTCATGATTTTTTGTATTAGATTTTCATTATTATTATTTAAATTTGGATCAATTTCAATGATTTAATTAATTAGAAAATAATGTTTTAATTACCAAAATTATCTTTATATTTTTATTAAACTTCTCTGAGTTCAGAAAACTCATAGAATCAATTTTTATATTTTTATGATTCTTAATTTAATTATTATAATTATTTTAATGAGAAAATAAGGAAAATTCATTTTTAAGCTTTTAAAATTTATTTTTAACTTAGGAAAATTAGGAAGAATATTCTAATGAATTTTGAGAGATCAGAAAAGACTTGTACACATTTTGAACCATTTTTTATGTTTTTGAAAATTTTGATTACTTTAATTATTTTCAATTCAAAATATAATTTAAAAATGACATATTTTCACAAAAACATATTTTATTTTTATTAAATGTCCCTAATCACAAGGAACTCAGAAAACAATTTTTCATGATTTTTCTAAGCCTATTTAATTTTTAATAATTATTTTTGTGCAAAAATACAAAGTTTCTTTAAAAATTAAATTTAGTTTTAAACCAAATAATTTTTAATTTTTTACAGTAAGTAAATATGATTTTTATGCATAATCTGAAACTAATTTTGTCAATTTTTTATAAGTATATACTTTATGTAAATTAACACAAGATATGTGTCCTTAAGTAAATATAGAAATTTACAAAATTATTCCAACCTTCATGATATTTTTTCTAAGCTTCCCTAACCATAGGAAACCTACTAAAATTATTCCTATAATTTTCCAAGTGATCTTTTAATTTATATAATTAAACTAGGACAAAATTTCCACCTTAGGTTGAATATTAAGGTTAGAAGCTTAAAGATGTCTTCTGACCTTGGAAAAATCAAATGACATAGTATCTATCATGAGAAAAAAACCCTCAAAATTTCAAGCCATGGTGAGAAATGTTTGATCATAATAAATTAAAATACTCCATATGGTATTTAATTCATTAAAAATCAGGGAATAAGAAAAAAAATATTTTTATTTCAATTTATTCTCCTCTATTCACCAAGCAAGAGGATACTTTTCTTTTATTTTTATGATTTTTCTAGAGAAAGATATGGATTTTTGAAGTTCGGGCATTTAAAATAATTAAAAAAATCCATATTTTTCTACTTATCCTACATGGCGTCAACTCATCCTATGGTGGCTCCGAACTCACATGTGGCGCACTCCCATTCATTGCACTTTCCACCTAGGCATGACACGCGGCCCTTGGTTTATGCACTAAGAGTCTGTCTGGCTCGATCTCTTCCGTCCATTGGATACTCGCGTCATCGGACGACTCCCCGTTATTGTCCTTAAGTGACCTAACCTGAGAACCATTCACACTAAAACCTTATGACCTTCACCTAAACAACCAAATCACATGGGGTTTGTTTCTAACCCTTCAACTACTCAAGACAAACATATCTATATGGTTCATCAATCATGAAATCAAGCCATTAAAGATGGAGAATCAAAAGAAGCTCGGGCTAGGGTTAGAGCTTAATACCATTGTCTGAGAGGGGAGGCCTCAATCAGATGGTAGTGGTAGCTTTGATTAGGTTCAATAAGCCTTCGGATGAAGTCTCAAGCCATGATTTGATTTGGTTAGAGCTCAATACCATAGTGAATTATCTAGCTATGATTTTGGTCAAACTCGATTTCAGGTGATGGTCTAGAGCAAGGTTAAAGGCTGTTTGAGAGTGGGTTTTATGGTGGATCAACTCCTTTCACCATGGAGATGGCGTGTGCACAATAATTTAAGTTTAGTTCACTGTGGAGTTGTGGAGAAGAATGTCCTGGTTTTGGCCCAATTTTAAGCAAAATTGAACTCTCACAGAGGGAACAAGAGGGAGAAGATAGTTGGCTTGAGCTTAGGAATGCTTGGAGAGTGTCTGGTGAGATTTTGGCAGAGTTTCCCCTAGGATTTTGGTTAGATCTCCTTTGTCAATGGAGAAGGATGATTAAATAGAAGGGCTTGGGCTGGCCACCAGGGCCAATTGATGGGTGCAAAGAATTGCTTAAGTGGAGAGCTGAGGAGCTTTAAGGAACAATTAGGATGAGTTGGTCTCTATGGTTGAAATTGGGTTTGATTTAGGGGTCTTGGCTCACAGTTTTGGCATTTTCCAACTACTAGGCTGGCCGACCAGGGCAAGGGAGGTGGTCAGATGGTCACGTGAGCCAGTGGGAGGTTTAATTATGATTTACGCCTAATGGTTAGTGATGATGGTAAAGTATTTTGAAATAAGGCCCAAATATGGTTAAGATCCAATAATTTAAAGTTCCATTAGTTTGTGGCCTCACTTAACTAGTTTAGGTGGGTTTAGCTTGGTCAATAGAGTGTTCTTAGTGGCTATGGTGAGATTAATTTTGTTAATTTGGCATGGCTAAGTCAATTTTGGTGAAAGGGTTCAATTTGGGTCAAAATCGATAGAAGTTGGGTTTGGGTTAGACTAGTCATGACATTGAGCTCAATTTATTGATCAATTAGGTGTGGATGATTGTCATGGGGAGTTTAGAAAAGATTTGGAGTGATTTTGAATTTATTTGGAGGTTCAATTTTAAAGATTTTGGGCATTTGGTCAAATGGGGGTGTTGGGTTAGACTTGGGTTTATGTTAGGCTAAGATTGGGTTAGGTCTAAATCAATGATTCCAAATGGTTTAGGGGAATGTTATAAAGAGTTTTCAACATAAATTGGGTGTCAATTTTGGGGTTGGAGACATAGCCAATTTGGGCCAAATTTGGGGATTTTGAATGTGGGTTGAAACTGAGTGAAATTAAGGCTTGACCAAGGCTAATTGAATGTCCAATTTGATGTTTAGGATTGTTAGGAAGAATTTAGGGTTCAAATTGGGGCAATTTAGTGGATCATAGGGTTCAATTAGGTGAGATTTAAGTCATATGAGACAAAATTGGGGGTTTAATTTGGATCAAAATTGAGCTCAAAGCATGGGTCAATTAAGCTTGGATTTAGTTTTAATTGATTATATGAAAGATTAATTTGAGTTTAGAATTGAAATGACAAAAATTAAGGTGAAATTGAGGGACATTTGGGGTGAATTTGGAGAAATTGGGCCTTTAGGGGCGTTTTGGGAAAGTTTGGGCCACCAAGGGTTTTCTTGGAATTTTGGCAAATTTGAGGGTATTTTAGTAATTTTGGAATTTTTGGGATGTTTTTGGGAAATTTTGGGAATTTCAAATGGTTTGAAATGATATTTGAACAAATTTGGGTATTTTGGGAGACATTGGGAACTTTGGTCAAATTTGGGGTTTGGAGGAGTTTAGGTAATTTGGGTGGATTTGACGACAAAAGACCAAGTTTGATATTTTGGTAGAATTAGGGTGCCAATCACCTTATATCAGCTATGGACCAATGAAATCCCCATTTAAGTCCACTATGTACTTGTCTTAGCTAAATGCTAGCCTAGAACCAGTGGGTCTAGGGGACCATCTACATGAGTTTATCAAAAGATCAAGGGATCAAAGTCAACAAAATTGAGTTTTAGGGTTGTTAGTGAAAGTGGGTTCAAGTGAGTGAACTAGCTCCAGACCAACACCCAGGGTCAATCATAAGGCCAAGTAGTCCTATGAGGACTCCACTTGAGCTTCCTCTATAGTGGCTCCACCTACTAAGTGCCAAAGATTAGGACCAGTATATGGAACTTAAAGTTGAGCACAAAAGAGTTTAGAGTTTCTAAAGGTGATGGTTCCTTTTCTAGTTTTTTAGGAATAGTCAATAGGAAAGTCCTATGACTAGACCTTAGGCTACTAAAGATGAAAAACTAAACCTCAACCAAAAGTGATGTCAAAAGGCAAACAAAGTGATTTTATTTTAAATTTGATTTATTATATTCTAATTTCACTTGGTTGTTTGGATTTTGTTGAATTTGATTTGGTTTGGTTTTAACTTTGTAATGATTAAATTTTAATTTCAAGCCCATAATTTTATTGATTTCAATTTTGAGATTTTGATATTTTTTTACTTTAATTTTAATTTGTAATTATTATTTCTAATTGATAGTTTTCACTTTATCTTCTTTATATTAGAAGGTAAACTCTATCTTGGACCATGATAAGCTTCAAACCCAATGTCTTTTATATGAGCTAAAGAAAAAGTTATCCAAGAAATTCTGAAGGAGAAATGCAAAGTGAGAGGCCAAATGAAGGCCTAAGTCTCTAGGGTCAAAGGGTTGCTTAAGGTATTTCCAAGTATGTAGGAGCTCAACTTAGGTGTTAATGACTTACCTTTAATCGACTCAACCAATTGTTAAGGTTTTGAGCTCAAGTACATAAAATAATAAAGAGTAATGAGATGTTTGAAATTCTATTTTTGTGTTTGTTTCTTCACTAGTCTCTTAAGAGAGCCACCAAGATAAACTTAAGGCTATATCCTAAGTGCTAGAGAGGATAGTAAGATATATATCTTACAAAAATGAGGTCAACCAAGCCATTAAACCAAAACTAGTATGAATATTAGATAGGCACATTAAACCACAAATTTTTGATTTTTGGTAAGGCACATTAAACTACAAATTGCATATTGTTTGGTAGGACACATTAAACAACAACTTTCATAATTTTTGGTAAGACACAGTAAATCACAACTTGCATGGTTTTTAGAGGACACATTAAACTATAACTTGCATGATTTTTGGATAAGCAACATAAGCTCACTAACATTTGGCATTTTACACAAGGACTTAAACATATTCACATAAATATATTTTCATGATATTTTGGAAAGAACATAAACATTGCATAGAATCATCTATATAGCCTCATAAGCAGCCTAAATATGAGTTGTTTTAAAGGGATTTGCATGTCAAATGAAAAAAAAACTTAAGCACGTGATTCCCAAGTATGTATCCTTTATTATAGAAATATTTAGATAACATAAACATGTGAATAATTCCTTAATTACAAACAACTTAATTAAACTAAATATAGTCCAAACAGGTGATTAATCAAGCTAGAAGGAGTGTGGGATGAAAGTGGTCTTCTGTCGAGGCAATGGACAAGATGACTTACGATTAGGGTTTGAGCCTTTGGTAAGACACATTAAATCACAACTTGCATGATTGTCAAAGGACACATTAAACAACAACTTGCATGATTTTTGGATAAGCAATATAAGCTCACTAACATATGCCATTGTACACAAGGACTTAAACATATTAACATAAATATATTGTCATGGGAATTTGGAAAGAACATAAACATATGCATAGAATCTTCCATAAAGCCTCATAAGAAGCCTAACCATGAGTTTTCTTAAAGGATTTGCATATCAAAAGAAAGAGAACTTAAGCATATAATTCCTAGGTATGTACCTTTTATTATAGCTATATTTAAATAACATAAACATGTGAATAATTCTTTAATTACAAACCATTTAATGAAACAAAACATAGTCCAAATGGGGGATTAATCAAGCCAGAAGGAGGGTGAGATGAAAGTGATCTTCTATCAAGGTAAGAAGGAGGACAAGATGACTTACTGTTAGGGTTTCAGCCTTAATAAGTAAGGGAAAATAGGATGAACGATAGTGGTAGTGGTCGATCATGATAGAAAGATTAAAGAGTGTGTGTGTGTCTATCCATGAGCCCATAGTGTGTTTTTGGCCAAGTGAAGAAGAGAAAAAGAGATGACGAGAAGTGATATGTGTTTTTTCATAGTAAGAAAAGAAAGAGGAGGGGATAATGTTATGTTATTGGCCTAGGGAAGAAAGGGAGATAGCGAGAGCGAGGGTGTGTTTTTTATCTTTCAGCCTAGGGAAGAAGAAAAAGAGAAGTGGAGAAGGGATATGTGATCCCGACTCAATGCTTATGCACAGTATAACAATAGTTCTGATGGTATTTTTAACTTATATTTCCTTATTTTGTAAACAAAAAACTTGATCCTAAAGAAAAAACAAGAATTTAACTTTTTAATCTATATATATTTATATTGGGATACTACGTAAGTATACATATCGTTATCAAGTAATACATGACTTTTTGATTAAGACCTGAATATCGAACTCACGGGGAAGATTATGCAATATGCACTTTTTAGAAAGTTTTTCTATTTTTAAAAAGATAATAACTTAAATTAAAAACAATTTTTGTAGGAATTTAAAATTTAAATATTTTTGGTATTTTTAATATTTTAACGAAACAGTAAAAAGATAACTAAAGGTTTTGAAAAAGAAACGTACTTAATATGAAAATATACTTCTTCTGATCTTAAATCAGTAATAAGTATAGGAATTCTATTGTGAAGTGTGCAAATTGTGTTGTGCCAAATATGAGCAATAATATTCTTTACCCTTACTAGAGATGCTATAAATAACATTAACTAATTTAAAGTTTGAATAGTTCTAAAGACCGGCTAGGCAGGAAAGATACTAGCTCTCACTCTAGAGTTCCCTCGATTTCCTTCACTTGGGGGGCTAACATTCTTATATCAAAACCTAAAATAATAAATCAAGTTGGGGGCTTTAACCTGTCATTTTAAAGTCCTCAACTCTACACCCATAAAAGAACATTTCTTTATTTATTTGCACTCAATCATGTGAACTACATTCTCATTCATACAACCTCATGTAATTCTTTCCAATGTTGACTGAGACAATACCAGCCCAGTTCTTACATGCTCTCATAACAAATTTTAACATCTGGATTGGCCAAATCAAGAAGTAAACAAAGTGCATGGATTTAAATCATCACAACTTCTTCCAACATTAAAGATCAATACTCTCTACAACTTCCATCCAAAACTTAATTTACTTATCATTTTAAGAAAAAAGATAAAAAAACTACTCAAAATCCGTAGAGAAAAAAAACCACACTTTAGTTTAAAAGAAGAAATCAATGTTAAAATAATCTCATAATCCATGGAGAAAATAAAATCACACTTTAGTTTAAAAGTAGAAATCATTGTCAAACCAATATTTATGGAGAAAATAAAACCACACTTTAGTTTAAAAGAAGAAATTATTGTCAAACCAACAATATTGTATGGAGAAAACAAAACCATACTTTAGTTTAAAAGTAGAAATCATTGTCAAACCAACAATACATTCGATTAAAACCAAAAGTAGTCTAAAACAAAAAGATAAAAACTTATCTCAAGTCCTCCACCAAGCTTTTGAAGTTCCTTTGAATCTCCTCTCTTTTACAATCACTCAAAACAAAATAACAAAAAGGATAAAGTAAATAAAAAATGGTTCCTAAAAACCTCTCCGAACTAACTCCCCGGAGAAGAACTTTCAAAACTTGCCAATATTTTCAGGACTGTTCTCTAAGTCCTCTCTTCTTTCTTTTATAATTTTCCAAGTTGTGTCTTAGGATCTCTTCAAAATGTATCTTGAATCGATGTATTTGCCCAAGAAACGCATCTTGTTATGATAATTTTCGTCTATGGTGGTTACACCCAACTATTAAGCCAATGGGTGCCTCAAAAACCTCTTTAAGGATTGTGAAAACCTATTTTACTCATCTAGAAACTGCCACTGAAACTTAAGCGAGCGGGCTCGGCTCTTAGGCTTGGCCTTCTCTATTTAGCCGGTGCTTAAGCGCTGGATCTGGAGCTTTGGCGCCAAAACTCTTTTGCACAATTTTTCACTTTTTTGCTCCAAATTTGATCATTTTTCACTCCTATGAGCATTTCTTTAATTTTTACTTGTATCTGCAAGAAAAACACAAAAATACCTTTATTAAAGTGCAATATCTCAAAAAATAGGTATAAAAAGTGTCTAAAATCATTAAAACACGTCTAAAAATACTATATTTTAGGTGTATCAAAATCCCCCAAACTTAAAATGTTACTTGTCCTCAAGTGACACTTCAATCTTTAAAAACAAAATATGTAAGATATGTATATGAGTTTCTTTAGGAGTTACTAAAATGTAGATTTAGAAATATAGTAGTCCAACATTGAAAAAAATAATTAGTAAATGAGACCAACTTAAAGTTTGAAAATTTTTAATGTTAAGAACTATGAAAATAAGAGTTTCTATCTAATTCAGAAACATTGAGAGTTCTCTAAATTTAGATTTTACTTCTTTATTTTGTCTAATTAAATTTTTTTAGTAAAAATAATTTTACTTACTATATTATATTTATAAGCTTATGATTTTTATCAAGTCTTACACTTTAAAAAGATCAAAGGTAGAACCAATTTTTTATTAGGCACTAATCTTCATGCTTCTCCTCCCTTAAATTTCTTTTCTTTTTTTTTTCTTTTTCTTTTTCTTTTTCATTTTCTTTCTCAGGCAAGGATTACTATATCTGGATAGGCCTTTAATGATTTTGAATTCCACTTCTCCTTTTCTAAAGTAGAGTCTTGATATAAAACTTTTACTTATAAATATAATAATGGTTTTGAAAATCATTTTAATAAAAGAAATTTAAGTATTTAAAAATAAAAGTCTAAATTATCTAAATTTCTCAAAAATACAATTTTTCTTACTAAAGATAGTCACTTATATTAATCATTTTCTATAATAAAAATTTTAACTTAAAGTTTTTCTTCATTACTTAGAATTTTAACTAAATTTTCTTACTCGTTTCTAAAATCGAATTTTACTTCCCTAATATAACTTCATATACATAATCAATTTTTTTTCTTTTAAAATCAAATTCACTTGTAGTACATATGAGAATAAATAAAATTTTAGTTTTGAAAATATTTTTCATCCCTTGAAACTTAAATTTTTAACAGATTAAACAGTTTAACATTAGATATACATAAGCAGGAATGAAAATTTAAAAATAACATACTAACAGAAATTTTAAACCTTAATTATACAAGTATAAAAGAAAAGACAGGAGTAAAATTAATTTTTGATCAAATTTTCTAGATTTTCATTTTAGTTTAACATGTAGAGATTCAATAAACTTCTAAACAGTGAGTATCAAAGCAAACACCACCTAACATGATAAAAAAAATACAGGGTGGCAATTTCATAATTTTAAGTTTAAAATCTAAGCTAGCAAGATTTTCTACTTTATAACATATATGAAAATTAAGTTAAGTTCTAAACTAACTAAATCACAATACTAAACACAAAACAACAGTTACTACTTTAAAATTTTAAAAACGATAAACTATCTAACTCAACAAACACAACAACAACAGAATATAAAAATTCAAAACACGATATAAAACATAGTCCAAAACAACACACAGATGCAAATGTAGCAGCTCAGACCACATAGTTCATATCATATTACGATCATAAAATGAATCTCTCAGCTCTTCTCTTCATCCTCAGAATCACCACTGTACCATTTTTCCACAGGCTCATAATTAGGATATCAAGGATATGGAAGAAATTGCACTCCTGGTTCACCTCTAATCAGGCTTTCCAAATATGAGTGGAAATTCTCTTCATAATCACTCTTCCTTCTATTATAACTATTAGTATGATCTACAAAACACTATAAATTTTGTACCTTATCAGCGGTAAAATTGATATTATCCATCATCTCTGCAATAACTCATCCTGAGTCTTAGTATCACCTCTAGATGTAGAAGCACGTGAAGTAGATGATCTAGATGAGGATGCAGCAGAGGTAGATCAGCTGACGTCTCTAATCCATAGCTCCTAGAAAATCCTCCTCTTCAGCCAAAAATCTGATGCTCAGAATAAGTCTTCACATTCACCTTCGTGATGGGCTTTAGAGGTAACAAAACTTCCTCCCAACTATCATACTTTACTCCTGTCTGCTCGCCTAAGGAAAATATCTAGGAATCATATCCTATACTTGCATTAGTAGTAGCAGCAACTGAACTAATGATAGTTTGATAGATCAAAGCCCCTATATTGATGGGCTTTCCCTTATGAATACAATAATTCAACGTTGCTCACTCTCTAGTCACTTCACTGAGATGATTGGTCAAAAGCAGACGAGTAGAAATGAAACAGTGTCAGGCCTTTGAAGGTGCACATAACTTTGAAGTTGGGAAATTTGCTCTCCTCTCATTGGTAATCCTTCAAATTCCTCTCCCAATAGTCAAATATGAAATAATCTCTTCTAACTCCGCTTTAGTAGGACTATGATTTGCATAAAAACATAGTCTCTTGTGGTAAATGATAAAATAAATTGATTACCTCTGGAGTAAAAGGTACCAACTTCCCTCTAACCATAACTCGATCATCCTCAGCCTCCGGGAGATTTGAATAAAGCTCCCTTACAACATAAATCACTGTGACAACAGAGAAACAACATGACTGTTTCCACTTTCAGTGAACTATTGGTCTTCCACTTCTCCACCTGGACTCTTATAACATTGCTCCTGAATCAATTTCCGTGACTGTAGAGCGTCACTATATCGATCTTGAGCTTTTGAACTGACAAATTTACTTGAATCAAATGGGTTCTTTCCTCTACTCCTTTTCATTCTTAGTGTCATTCTACCAATTTGATAAATTCCAAAAATAACTTTAAAAATCAAGTTTAAATCACTAAAGTAAACTTTCAAAAGCAATAAATAAACTTCCAAAAGCACTAACTAAACTTCCCTAGCAACTTCCATAGACTTTTCTCCACTTTTCACCAGTAAATTTTTGCATAGAAGTAAAGTGCTTAAAATTTATGGTGAAAATCCAAAATTTTTGCATAGAAGTAAATCTCTTACCTCAAGGAACTTGGATCTAGCAAGTCTCACTCGATTCCACCAAGAAATCTCAAAATTTCACTTGCCCTAGCCCTCAAAATCGCAAACTTGAGTTGGGGAAGACGATAAGAGGCGTTAAAAATGGTATTTTCAGACTTAAAATTCACTTTTAACCGTTTGCGGACCTATTTTTGTGAATCAACGCTTAAGTGCGGGTAAGTGGCGCTTAGGCTCCTGCCTCTCAAGTTGGCTCACGCTTAAGCGCGAGATGTGGCGCTTAGCCGCCAGTACACAATTTTTAAAATTTTTAATTCAAAGTAAAATGCACTAATAGCCTAAGTAAACCACCATTAAATGGTTTCATAGCACTTAAATGACTATTTTTACTTTCTATAACTCCCTTCTCTCTCAAAATTCTACATAATAATTAATTCAATTCGAGGCTAAAACTTACACAAATTTTCACAAAAATAGACATATTAATTTACAAACAAATAGAAACACATTTAGATCTTGGATGAGAAAATTTTCCTAAGTACAAAACACTTAACACACATTTACAATTAAACACATAAGTGATGCAAACACTAAACACAAGACATAAACACTAAAACACTTAAAACAATGACTCCAAACACACAATTCCTAACACTTAACTTAATGCCACTCTTCATTAGAAGGAACAAATTCTTTTCTCTCAGTAGTCACTCCAGGAATATTGGGTTAATAAAACGGATGGTGGTGACGAGCTCTAACACTATCATCTTCGATCCACTTTTGCTTGAGGAACATCACCTTATCAGCTTCCTCTATATAACTGCTAAGGATGAAGTGCATCCTAAGTTTCCACCCAATATATTCTAGATGAGCATGCAATTCAAGTTCCTTAGTCTTTAAAATAGACATAGTATTCTCCATCTTGTTTATCTTCTCTGATATCCCTTCAATACTAAAGGCTAAGAAACCGTTATACATCTCCTGTGCACTTTGACTAATGAACTTCTTCCTCATGGCTTCTTCTTTCTTCTTTACATCCATCTCCCATGCAGACATTTTCTCTAAATTTCTCTTTTTCTTAGACTTTTAGGGCTAAAAATAATCCGGGGTGAAATTCCTTCACAAACCCCTTCTATTTATAGGCCTAATTCCCCCTCATAACTTCAAGGAACAACTAGAAATTGCCAAGACACATTTATTCCAACTAAATTATAGTTACACCATCTAGAAATCAAAATTTACACATGTGATTAAATTGTCATGCTTAAGCGTCGGATCTGGCGCTTAAGCGCCAGTGCACATTTTTACACCAGTCCACTTAACATTCAAATTCTCATTCTAACATTTCGAGGTCACTAAATAAAGTCTAAAAATCATTATTAGCACATAATAAACTCAAAAATACTACCCCAAATTTCTTAATCAGACTCAAAACAACAATCAAAGCAAAAACACACTGATAACTATGAGTTGCCTCCCATAAAGCGCTTGATTTTACGTCGTCAGCTCGCGTAACCAGTGCTCATTCTGGTTGAGCTAACATCATTCCATCATTATATTTATGCTGATCCCATGTATAATAAGGTTTCATTCTATATCAATTGACTTTAAAAATTTTCTCAGAATTAGGATCGTTAATATCCACAGCTCCATAAGGATAAACTTTTATCACAAAAAATGGTCCCATCCACCTGAAATAATCTTAACCTTGTATTATATAGCAAAACTTGTTGCCCTAGCAGAAAATTTTTAGTAAGAATCTTTCGATCATGCCACATTTTCATCTTTTCTTTATAAATCTTAGTACTCTCATAAGATTTGATCTTTATCTCTTCAATCTCATTTAATTGTAACAATCTTTTCTCATTAGCTTCTTTTAAATTATATTTGAACTCTTTTCTAGCCTAATATGCTTTATGCTCAAGTTCAACAGGGATTTAAATTATAATTGATCTCTTTAATAGCCCAATATGCTTTATGCTCAAGTTTAACTGGTAAGTGGCAAGCTTTCCCAAATATTAGCCTATATGGGGACATTCCTATAGGAGTTCTATATGCAGTCCTTTAAGCCCACAAAGCATAGTCAAGTTTGACCGACAAATCCATTTTTGTTGGATTCACAATTTTTTTCATAATTCTTTTGATTTCCCGATTGGATAATTCAGCCAAACCACTTATCTTAGGATGATAAGCAGTAGCAATCCTATGATTTATATGATATTTCTTTAATAACTTCTCCATAATGACATTTCTGAAATGACTTCCCCTATCAATAATGATAACTCTCGGCATCCCAAATCTACAAAATATGTTCATTTTTAAAAATTTTGCAACACTTTGAGCATCACATCGAGGTAAAGCAACAACTTCTATCCATTTGGATACATAGTCCACTGCCAACAGAATATATAATATTGCCTACTCTTTGACATATATCACAAGTTTTGATATAAGAATTAACATCTCTAAAAATTTTAGGCCAATAAAACCTAAATTGCATTTTGTATGTTATTTTATCAACACCAAAATGTCCCCCAAAATCAGAATTATGACATTTTTGTATTTTGTATGTTGTTTTATCAACACCAAAATGTCCCCCAAAATCAGAATTATGACATTTTTGGATAATTCATAAGTTTCTTCTAATGGTACACATTTTTTAATCTTATCCTTTCCTTGTTTATATAAATATGGTTCATCCAAAAAATAAATCTTAGCTTCAAAAATAAATTTCCCCATTTGTTGGTATGTCATTCTATAAGGTTTAAGAATACTAACAATATAATTCACAATGTCGGCATACCACGAAACACACCACCCATTTACAGTAAACAATTTTTCATTTGGAAAATGTTCATTAATTTCTTTTTCAAAACAGAGTGGTTTTTCTAATTCAAGCATGGACAAATGATCAGCAATTTGATTTTCAGTTCTCTTCCGAACTACTATTTCAAAATCAAATTCTTGTAAAAGAAGAATATATCTTATAAGTCTCCGTTTAGTATCCTTATTTTCAGTTAAATACTTAATAGCAAAATGATCTGTATGCATTATACAATGAGTTCCAATCAAATATGATCTAAATTTATCAAAGGCATATATCATTGCTAATAACCCTTTTTCAGTTGTTGTATAACTAATTTTAGTTTCATTACGAGTTTTACTAGCATAGTAAATAAGTTTGAAAATTTTATAATATCTTTATCCTAAAACAACTCCAATAGCATAACCACTTGCATCACACATAAGTTCAAAAAGTTTTTCCCAATTTGGTGAAACTATAATTAGTGCAGTGATTAATTTTTCTTTTAATAGTTTAAAAGCTTTTGGGCATTCCTCATCAAAATTGAAAATTGCATCTTTCTCCAGTAAATGACATAAAGGCTTAGCAAGCTTAGAAAAGTCCTTAATTTCGTCTGCAGAATCGAGTATGTCCTAAAAAACTCCTAATTTCCCTTACATTTGTTGGATAAGGTAAATTAGCGATCACTTGAACTTTAGCAAGATCTACTTTCATATCATTTTCTGATATTTGATGACCTAATACAATTCCTCCTACTACCATAAATTGTTATTTTTCATAGTTAAGAACTAAATTTGTTTCTTCACATCACTTAAGAACTTTAGATAAATGTTCTAAACATGCGTCAAATGAAGTTCTAAATACTAAAAAGTCATCCATAAAGAATTCAATCCCTTTTTCATTTAAATCATAAAAATTGTCATCATACGTCTTTGAAATGTAGCAGAGGCATTACATAAACCAAAGGGCATTCTTCTAAAAGCAAAAGTACCATAAGGAATAGTAAATATTGTTTTCTCTTGATGCTCAAGAAATATTTGAATTTGGTGATAGCTGATATATCCATCCAGAAAACAAAAGTATTTGTGTCCAGCTAGTCTATCCAACATTTGATCTAGAAAGGGTAGTATAAAATGATCTTTCCTAGTGGCAAGATTTATTTTTTTATAATCAACGCATATTCATCACTCTGTAACTTATCTAGTAGGTATTAACTCATTATGTTCATTCACAGTTATAGTTACTCCTTTTTTTAGGAACACAGTGAATTGGACTAATTCATGCACTATCTGAAATAGGGTAGATAATTCCAGCATCTAACTACTTTAAAATTTCTTTCTTAACAACCTCTTTCATAACAGGATTTAATCTCCTTTGTGGATCAGCTCTGAGTTTTCAGTTTTCTTCCAGATTAATTCTAAGCATACACATTGAAGGACTGATTATATTAATATTAGCAATTGTCCATCCGAAGGCTTTCTTAAAGTTTTTCAGATTTTTCATCAGCTTTTCTTCTTCTTCCTTTGTTAACTTCGAGGAAATTATAACAGGTAATGTAGAGGAATCTCCTAGAAAGGCATATTCTAAATGTTCAGGAAGTAATTTCAACTCAAGTTCTAGAGGTTTTTCAATTCTTCTTCTTGCTCGTGTTCCAAATCTTTTTCTTCAGATTTTTCTTTATAAGTAGTCTTGAAATGACATTCGTTCAGATATCTAATAACATCCATTCTATAACATTCATCATCTTTACCTTTTGCAGGGTATTTCATTGATTTTGAAATGTTAAAACTAACAGTTTGATCATTAACACACATTATTAATTCCCCTTTCTGCACATCTATCATTGCTCTTCCTGTGTCTAGTAAAGGTCTCCCCAAAAGGATAGGCATCTCTTTATCATCCTCCATATCTAGCACAGTGAAATCAACATGAAAGATAAATTGATCACTTTCACTAGGACATCTTCTATTACTCTATTAGGATATGTTATTTAACAATCTGCTAACTGGAGAGTTACAGTCCTATAAGTTATTTCTCCTAATCTCAATCTTTTAAATATTGATAATGACATAAGGTTAATGCTTGCACCTAAATCACATAAAATGTTTCCCATAAAATCAATCTCCTATTGCACAGAAGATTATAAAGCTACCAGGATTTTTAAGCTTTTCAGGAAGTTTTTTCTGAATTATAGCACAACTCCTCACTAAGTGCAACAGTCTCATTATCTTCAAACTTCCTTTTTCTATTGAGAATATCCCTCACAAACTTTACATAGCTTGACATTTGTTCTAACCCTTCAGCAAATGGAATATTAATTGTAAGCTTCTTAAATATTTTTAAAAATTTTGAAAATTGTTTATCCAACTTCTGTTGTTGAAGTTTCTGAGGAAATGGAGGTGGTGGTTTTTCTAAGTCAATTTTCGGCGGAGAAATAGGTAGTACAGAATCTTTTGGAGCGTCCTCTTTTGATTATTCAATTTCTTCTCTCTCTACTTCAATATCTTTTTGAACCCTACATTCCAACTCTCTTCCGCTTCTAAGTTGTATGGCTTTAAGTTGCTCTTTATTCTGTTCTTTTGGATTTGATCAGTATCACTAGAAAGTGTTCATTGAGATCTATTACTTAATGAACTTGCGATTCGCCCAAGTTGATTCTCAATATTTCTAATTGTGGCTCCTTGACTTTGTAACTTATTACCCATTTGTAACACCACTTCTTCTATATACAACTTCTTATCCTTAAATTGTGTATTATTGTTGATACCTGGAGGATAAGTAGATCTATAATTATTATTCCCTTGGTTGCTCCAGTTTCCCAATGAGTTTACTTGGTTGTTCCCCCATTGCTGATTATTACCACCCAAATTGTTCTTCAAGTTAAAGTTGGGATGGTTCTTCCAACCTGGGTTATAATAATTGGAATATGGGTTATTTTGCTTATTATTTATGACAATCAAAGTTTCTGATGATGCTTGAGAATCTACCACTTAGCCTAATGAATTCTATTCATTCATGACAATTGGTTGAGAAAAATTCATTCCAAATTGGTCTAACTTCCTTGAAATTGTAGCAACTTCGATTTGCTAACATAGTAAATGCATCAGTTTCATGAATATTGACTACTTTCTTTCGATTTACCCTCTTAGAAGGCCATTGAAAATTATTGGTAGTCATCTCTTCTATTAAAACATAAGCGTCATTAAATGGTTTTAACATCAATGAACCACCACAGCGACATCGATAATAGATCTAAGAGAACCAATTAATCTATTATAAAATGTTTGAATTATTAACCAATCTGGTATAGCATGGTGTGGACACTTTACTAAGAGTTCTTTAAATCATTCCCATGCTTCATAAATAGATTTCCCTTCAAATTGATTAAAAGATGTAATATAATTTCTAAGCTTTGCAGTTTTTTATGGTGAAAAATAATTAGCAAGAAATTTTTGTGCTAACGAATTCAATCACATCTTAGCTTTATCCCTCAGTGAGAAAGGAAATAACCTAAGTCTTTTGACATCATCTGAAACACCATCGTATTTAAATGTATCACACAATTTTAAAAAATTGGTAAGATGTAAATTTGGATCTTCAGTTGGTGATCCCCCAAACTGATTATTTGATATCATTTGAATAATAGCACGTTTAAGCTCAAATGAATTAGCCACTACTGTATGTTTTTGAATACTACAATGAAATTCATCTACAGTAGAGTTGGCATAATCTCTTAAAGGTCTAAACTCTTGATGAATTTCAGCATGTTGATTATTTTGGTTTGTCATTTCTGTAGTTTTTTTGAATTTTTCAAGATTTTTAATTCTTTTGGTTTTTCTGATTTTTCTTATAGTTCTTTCTAATTCAGAATCGTAGGGCATTAGACCTTCAAAACCTAAACTACGCATACACTAACATAAAATAAGATAAAATAAAACATACAAAATAAGATACAATATTTAAAGTTTAAATAAGTCTTCCTAAAAATACAAATTTACTTAGTTTTCTTTCCCGACAACAACGCCAAAAACTTGATCCCGATTCAATGCTTATGCACAGTATACAATCGTTCTGATGATATTTTTCACTTATATTTCCTTATTTTGCAACAAAACCAAAAACTTGATCATAAAAAAAAAAGAATTTAACTTTTTAATTTATATATATTTATATTAGGATATTACACAAATATACATATCATTATCGAGTAATATATGACTTTTTGATTAAGACCTGAATATCGAACCCACAGGGAAAATTATTCAATATACACTTTTTGAAAATTTTTTCTATTTTTAAAAAGATAATTACTTAAGGGTCCGACTCTAGAAAAGATAATCATTATTTGTGAAGTAGCCCTTTTTCTGTTAACCCAACAAAACTTCTTTCTATAAATTTGAACAGATGTCTGACTGTAGAAAAACTGCTAACTAATGGTCTTGATAACATGATTATAGCTGCATTAATTTTTAAGCTGAAACAGTCATGAATCTACACATAAGAGAGAAAGGAGGTCTTTACAAGGCATTTACGAGTCCCCATCAATAATTACTAATTTCGTAGTTATTTTTAGAAAAGATTCTAGAATAGTCATACTTAGGATGAAGTTAGGTGAACCTACTGCATCAAGTCATTAACTTCATAATAATAATGTAACAGCATCACTCAGCATTAAAGATGCCTCCATGACCAGCAAAGCCCTTTTACTCTCATGCCCTCATAATCACCTACATCTATAAATTTTGGGAAAGCCAATAAATATTGGCCAGCTACAGTAATTCGTTTGTGGAGAAAATTCTCGGAAAAAAAATTCGGTCCGGCGCGAGATTGTCGCCCAGGGTAGATGTATTGGGGTCTACCATCGGTGCAGTGATGCAATTGCTCTGATGCCATAAAACAGCAGGAAAGGAAGATGATTAAGTAGGAATGCTATTTAGAACATACAGATAGATAAGCTGTAAAAGCTGTCGATCGAAGAATGGTCCATGCCTTCATCTATCAAATTTCTGGTCTTAAACATACAGTCTGTCGTCAATACAATACCTCTCTATCCACAGATGATTATCCAATATTAATTAACGCCTATGGATTCGTTGGATTCATCGAAAGATCTACTTGTAAACATCCAGCCTTCGTCACTGATGAAGCCGGAATACCAACCTCCTCACACGGCCTTCGTCACTGATGAAGCCGGAATATCAACCTCGAACCCAGCTTACAGTACTTAGATTCTAATTGACCAGAAAGCTGCAGCGATCTTGTCTACAATCTCCATCATGATTCTACCCTATGTCATCAATCTGGACAGCTGCTATGAAATTTGGTAAGCACTAGAGAAACGACTACAAGCTACTAACAGATCAAAGATGATCCAACTTAAAAATGAACTCCATAATGTGTCAATTAGGAATCAAACGATGACAGTCTTTGACACAAATCAAAGTGCCTTGGACAATATAGATGCAGAGGGATCATCCATTGACGCTGAAGATGTCATGCTCTACATTCTCAAGGGTCTACCTCCATCTTACCAAGCTTTTAAAACTGCCATCAGAATTTCTCCTCTACCTATAAGCCTTAAAAACCTGTATTCCCTCCTTCACAGCGAGAAAATCAATATCTCCACCGAAAACCAAACAAAACCCATTCAACCTGATAGTCACGCAGCATTAGACGCCCAAAGAGGAAGAGGTCACAGCTCCTACGAGATAGTCACGCAAATGTTTCTCGACGAAGATCTTCCAACAACCGGTACCGAAACACAAATGAAGGAAATTGGAAAAACCTAAGGCCACTAGTGCTGTCATATGCCAGATCTGCCTCAAGCCAGGCCATGCGGCACCCCAATGTTGGCATAGGTCGAACCACATCTACAACCCAAACAAGCTCCAGATCATACAACCCTCATCACTTCTTCTACTCCCGACCAGGATTGATACATTGACACCGGAGACTCACAACGTGACCGCTGATATCGGCATTACACAGAATTCAGAACCTTACCAAGGTCAATATCAGATATACATCGGCAATGGAAATACGATTTTCATCCAAAACACTGGCCAGGGCCTGCTGCCTACTACTACTAGTAAGCTATTTCTCTCCAAACTCTTTCACACCCCACAAATTACTCAGTCTTTTTTCTATTTTTCAACTTGCATCTCACAATAACTGCGCTATCTTATTTAATGCTTATGGCTAGCTAGCAAATCAAGGGTAACAGCTCAACGAATACACCTCCAAGGATCATGCCGTGACAAACTCCATCCCACCCCTATCCGCAAGCAAGCCATGTTGTCTTAAACCACCATCGCTGACGTTTGGCAACACCAACTTGGTGACCCCTATTACAAAGTGCTTCGCCTCATTGCCAAACAACAACCTCATCTTAGTTTTCCTACTACTTAGTTTTTTGTAATTCAGGTATTAGAACTAAACAACATGGACTTTCTTTTGTATCTTCTAGCAATAATACTTACTCTCCTCTAGAACTTATCCACACCGATGTATGGGACCTTCACTGCATATTTCTAATCAAAGATCTCAATATTATGTACTCTTCGTTGATGTAACAACAAGATACTCTTGGGTATTTCCCATGGTTCATAAATCTGAAACTCCACTTCACTTTATTCGTTTTAAAAATCAAGTAGAAAAGCAATTCATTGCACAAATTAAAATCATAAGATCCCACCGCAGAGCCCAGAGGCGACTATAAGAATGATGATCTACAGCCTTTACAGCTTTTCTATCTTTAAGTTCTAAATAGCATGCCAATTTCATCTTCTTCCTTTTCCTGCTGTTTTACGTATCTCCTATTAAAATGATGAATAACATCTCATGAGGTTGATGTACCTTGAAATTTACCATGACGAAAACTTCAAATGGGGAAGTCATATTTATTGTCATATTAGTCAAAGATGTTATTGCGCTCCACAGAGAAAAAAGACCAATTAAAAAGCATTGAAAACAAATTGCCACATGATCATGAGTTAATCCTTCACGATAATTAGGTATGGTAGTCTCGAAGAATGATCCCCTGACCCAGAACTAACATCTGATAGTATTGAAGATTTGAATGCCTCTCTTGATGAACAAGAAAAAAGGGGCGCTGATGTCAACAGAAAGTAATTATCAGAGAAGAACATACAAATTAGAACATGTGGTGGAGAACCAGATAGAACCAAAACCATCTAAGGGGTAACATAGGGGGAAAAAGATCTCGTGAAAAGAACAGATAGAGCAAGGGACACCGATAGCAATACCACAAGCGATGTAGGAAAATTAAGGATACCATTTTGATGAGGACATTCGAAAACTACTGCACAACGTAAGAGCATATGAAATTTTGGCAAAACCCAACCTGGGACAACCGCAGCAGCATCTATTGGTACTCAAGACAGGAAAATGTCTATTTTTATTCTGTTCGCATATAATCTTATATGTATATTTTGAATGCATCTCACAATGAGTGATGCTTCTATGCTTTAATTGCTAAGTTGGTAGTAAAATGTAGATTGTTCTCTAGTTATTTTTTTTATTTTGCAATGGGAAATAAAAATATTTCCTTTTATAATATGACACTTTAGAGAAGTATTTGATAAATACAATTTCAGCATTTACTAAAAATCTGAAACTATATAGTCGAAAACTTAGAATCCACAGAAATAAGTAGAAAGAAAAGAGAAGTTCTATGTTTTGGTTACACACCATATCACGTTCCAAAATCTCATGGTTATTTTCTGTTAAATTAAGAAAAAATATTAATGTACTGTAAAATCTCTTGAAAAATTTTGTACTACTTGTATTTTCCGTTAATAAATAAAATTATTATAGCACATTGTTTAATTAGAAATAATTGCAAAATAAATTGTATTTTGGCTGAAGAATTACCTCCTGAACAAAGTAGCCAACAACGAGATGCCTTAAATTGCTCGAACAGCAAAGAGTATGGGAAGTTTGGGTTATCACTCGTCTAAAATGACATGCAACATTATATCTTATTATAATGCACAGAAATTAGCTAGATAAAATACAAAGTTCTTACATTCAATAATGATTATGTCAATCTCGACGTTTAGCTTTTTATAAACAAAGATTGATAATTTATGACCCAGAATTTACTTCTCATTGTTTGCTTAATTAATAAGGGAATCAACTTGAATTGAAATTAAAGTTAGGGATGTATTTCTTATGTATTTGCATATCTAGAAGGATGCCATATTTAGCTTTTTGAAAGGCTAAATACATATGAATTGAGAGATATTTATTAATGCGTGTAAATCTTCCTTTTTTTCTTGCTTTTTGTAGGCTAAGTTGATTAAGCTTGCTTAAATTTCTCCATCAAATTATAGATGCGCACAAACAGTGTTTTCTATGTTTGAAAGGAACTTATAGACTTCAATGGTATGGCAGAAGGGGCATCTTCAAGAATGCATGATGTAAAAAGTGGTCTACAAAATAACATAGGTTATGTTCTGATAAATGATTTTTTCAGTATCTAATGTATTAAAATGAGGTCAAAAATGTTGATAATGAGTTTGTTTTACGTTCTTTCACAACAAGATAATTTGTCGGGGTCAACTACAACTAATTTCCTGAAACATATCCTTAAAATTTTGTATAGCAAATATTTGGGTTTGTCAGTATTCCTGTAATGTGAATTTATCATTCAATCTCTTAAAACATAATTTAGAATTCAAATAAAATTATTTTTTGAGAACCCCTTTGCCGGGCTCTTGAATCTGCTACTACGGGCTCAATCATATGATTAGTAGTCACTTTGCCAAATAGTCTTTCATATACAACTCTTGCGTACATCAAGTGCATGAAAATTTTAATTCTCAGTACATCAAGTGCATGCAAATTTTAATTCTCACTGGGCAGAGAACAAACTCTAGCTATTATTATTTTTGTTTTCCAGAACAAATAGCAATAAGATCATCATGCTAGCTTTTCCCCTCCAAATGCTGTGCTTCAACTACCTTGGCATTATAATATACACAAACCTTCTTCAATTTTTCAGAGCTTAAATTGAATAAATGGAAGACAAAAAAGCAGAGATCCACAAATTATTTTGCCTTAAAAATGAGAAAAAAATGCTGAACATAGAAGGAATACCACAAACTTGAACAAATTCAAAGGCCAACAGTACACTTATATTCTCAAGACTCGTCAGGCCTCGTTTGCCTTGATCATCATCACTAGTAGATAGATAAATGGGGAGAACAAAACACCAACATTATAATACAGAGTGGGTAATACGCATGAACCACTTGCAACACTTAAAATACAAATAACATCATTCTGATGGATAGCAAACCGTAGAAAACATTAATAGAAGTAAAATATTGTCGACAAGCACTTGCATGAACTCTATAAAACGCT
This sequence comes from Phalaenopsis hybrid cultivar, assembly GCA_002079205.1. Taxonomy (NCBI): domain Eukaryota; kingdom Viridiplantae; phylum Streptophyta; class Magnoliopsida; order Asparagales; family Orchidaceae; genus Phalaenopsis; species Phalaenopsis hybrid cultivar. Next base: position 32,827 of record JXCR01093053.1, on the reverse strand, counting down.
TATTACTACTTCAAACATCAACCTGCTAAGGGTTACCCCCAAATGATCCTCCAGGGAACCCCGGCACGCTGGGGAATGTCGGCATTGTTCCACCAAGAACAGGTGGTGCACCAATGGACGGCAGCTCGAAACCAATTCCAGGAATTCCTGGGCTGCTTCCAAGCCCTGGATTTGGCAGGTAACCTCCATAAGCCCCATTAAATGTTTGAGGCTGAAGAACATCAGATTTGACCTGCTTGAGGTCTCTGGCTTCAGTGCCAACGGCAGAAATTGCTAAGAACGTTGCCACAACAAAGATAATCTTTGTAAACTCATCCATCTTCATATTATAGGAGCTGTTTTTTTCTTTTTTTTTTTAATCTATCATACAAGGTTTCACCCCGTTTTATAGCGGGGGACGGATTAACTACTGCTCACTTCCAGTGGAGGCCATTAAAATCCTCAACTACCAAGTCCAGCTTTTAACTCTTTCCATGTGACCAGTTTTCTTTCTTTCATTTGGTGGAAATGATCATGAATTCTGGCTGATGATTGATTGGGTTCTGAAGCCTTTTCGTCTTCTTTCTTTTTGGGAAAGGTGGGCATTCAGAAAACTTTGAGCAGATTTTAAAGCATAAATGCACACTTGCTGTTCTGGATTAAATTTGAGCAGTAAGCATGAGAGGGTAAAGAGAAAGGTGCATCTATGCCGTGTCTTCAACTTCTAACCACTTCATAAACTTGAACTACTTTTGGTGCACTGAAGTGGTGTGGGGTATAATGTGTACTGAACAACATAAAAGGGTTTCTGGGCATCGAGAAAAATTAATAGGGGAATAGAAAATTGTGACGACAGGAGAAAATATAACAAATTTTTGCTCCTTGTCACAATTAAAACATAAATAAATGAATAAACACAAGTTTTACACAAATTCATGCCCTTCAATTGTATTCCAAATTTATAATAGTGGTCCAATTAATTTTTGAAGAGCCAATTGACCATGACAAATGATAATGTGTTTTTCATTCGATATATAGCATGCAAGATCCTTTAAGTATTGCAAGTATACCATACTTTGTTCACCTATATTTAAAGAAGTGATATTAATTTGTATACCACAAATGCGTCAACATCAATCTTAAAAAAATCTGACGGTTTGGTGAAGACATGGCAATGACAGACAGAAAGATAGACTGACCAGTTGCTATCCACCCGGATTAGGACACAACGAACCGTTTGAGGATACCTTGGGTCACAGCCTTATTCATATCTCGACTCCCTATCCCCCAAAAACTGCATTATCAACAGTCTGAACAACATACCCAAATAGCAGACTGATCAGTAGAATCCTCCTACTCAGAAATATCCACCATCTGGCATTTTTGTCTCATATTTGTAAAATATCTAAATAACCCTCACTACCTTAATAAAGTGATGGCATGATAGTAATCTCATGTCTTTACCCTTCCCTGCTTAAAAACAAGAGATTGTTTTTCAAATAAAGGTTTCACATTTTCAACTGTTCATTACTGTGCTATCTTTGTCTTTCTCTTCTCTATCATGCTCTATTCATTGGGTCTGTATCCCAGACAATGTCAGATTTTTGAAAGGTGTGGTAAGCTTGGAGTCATGTTGTTAACAAGAAGAGAAGTATAACAAGAAGAAGAAAACCACCTAAGAGACATAGTAAACATAATACACATTAGAGAGTTCATGGAGGGGTTCGTGCAATAAGAGATACAGGAGCTGAGAAACTAGATAGCGGGACAGATTGCGAAGGTTCTTTGAGTTGTTACGACTCAGAGAAGAGAACACACATCCCGAGGGCAAAACCATCCTTGAGAAGTTCCTTGAGAGCAGAGCCCTCTTCTAGAGGCAGGGCTGTCCCATAATGGCAAAAGATTGAATTATGGCTCAGGCAGGGCCCAGGACTAGAAATACCAGAACAATGTTGGGTCCACACTAATGGAGTGATAATGATTTAGGTACATTGATGCCCCAAGTCAATCGAAGAATGCATTCTCCCTTCAAATCTAATGAGTCGAGCCTCCTGAGAGGTTTAAAATCTTTGTGTTAGAATCTTACAAGGGTTAGTTTGATCTTGATGACTACCTGACACCGTTCGAATCGTCCATGTACCTTATGAAAATCTCCGACTCTTTTAAGTTTCATATGCTTCTTACCACCTTGAGTCATCGACTTTGAGGTGTTTAAATCATAATTGGTTGGAGTGATCGTTTGCTTTGTTGACTTTAGAAGACTCTTTTTGGTGCCTAAGAAGAGTGTGCATATGATGCCCCTTAGAATGTGAGCGCACGTATGTGTAATTACTTCAATTTCAATCACTGGTGTGACATTAAATACTTGATCTGACTCGCAATTACACAGTTATTTAACTCCATGGCCAAAAACTTGACCCAGTTTACATAGGAAGCCAATGTGTAAAACGAATATGTTATAGAATTTGGAATTGATTTATATTTTACACACTAAGGGTTCAATGCAAGTGTACATATCGTTACAAGTAGTATAGGGTTTTCTTTTAAGACCAGATTGTCAATCCCACAGAGAAGCGAGCTAAGAATCCCTTGGGATAATTCTAGTCAACTGTTGTCAGACTTAAGTTTGAATGACAATTAAGGGTATTTTTCTATTAACTTCTCTTGAATATAAACCCGAATATAATAATAAACCTAAATAGGGAAATTGGTTAGGAGAATTTTGAGTTGTTATAAACTACCTTCACAAGCCATGACCCAGATAATGAGTAAGAATGAAATGCTTAGAATTTAATGTGGTCAGTGTTAAATAAAAGCATGCCTATTCTTTACTCTCTCTCGAGTGCATAAAGAACATTAGTTAATCTAGAGTTAAATTTATGATTGATATGACTATGCTGGATAGGTTATAGCCTTCCACTTTTAGATTACCCACTGTGCCCTCTCTATAGGACTAACCAAGCCTTAGTTTCCAAATATAGACCAAATTGGTTAAGCTTCTAGTCGTCACTCTAGAATCACCAATTTTATGCCCATCAAAACTTATCTCCCAATTTATTTACACTCACCCAAGAATTTGGCCCCCATCTATCTTAAGGTTAGTGTGTTATTTACTAGTTGGGAGAAATCATAGTCTTTCTGGGTCATTATGTTTCGAAACGGATTTTAACATTATAGATGGTCAGTTTGTAAAGTAAATTAAGAACCGTTAAAAATAACATCAAATTAATAAAATAAAAGAATTTCTAAGCAAATCTAAATTTATAAAAATGCATCCATTTCATTGCAAAAGAAAAGTAAAATGAAGATGATGACATAAACATTAAAATAATTGATAGAATCATGTAATAAAATTTGTGCTAACAAGGAACATATGTCTACCTACTCTCTTCCAAGTGTATAGGTCCGCGGAGTATTCTATTAGTTTTATATAATTAGTTGTCACTTAGAAGCTCCTAATAGAAACTGATCATGAATTATATTTCTTTATGACCAAGCAATATGTTGAGATTTTCATACCTATTTTACACTATTTTTGATGATATTGCACTTTAAAGAATAGTATTTTTGATGTTTTGTCTAATATGTTGAGATTTTCATACCTATTTTATATTATTTTTAATGATATTGCACTTTAAAGAAATGTATTTTTGATGTTTTGTTGTAGGAATGATGAATTATGGACATTGGAGCAAAAAGATGCAAAACAGAACGAATTTGTAGCGAAAATGACCAAAATGTGAAGATTTGAACTAGGCCGCCGACGGCGCCCTCGACCCTGCCGACGACGCCCTCGACCCTGCCAACGGCGAGATTTTCCCGAGACTATAAGACAAAATTCTCCAGAAGCCCGTCGACGGAGCCCTCGAGGTCGCCGACGGCGAGATCGACGGTTATGTTTACTCAAGCTTTGGATAAGGCCAAATTTTGAAGGGATGCTTAGGAAACTCTTCGGAAGGCTCATCTACAACTTTAAAAGAACATTTTGACCGAAAATAGAAGAGAGTCTAGAGAGCTAGAGGCTCTAGAAGAGAGTCAGAAGCCTTGGAGGTTATCATTAGTGTATAGAATTTCCAATAGAGTGTAACAATTGTGAGGAATTCTTTGAGAGATTGTAAGAGTTGATGGAAAGTGAGAGATTTCTTCCTCCTTGCTACATCGAAGAGGAATTTTGTGTGTTGTAAAGAAATGAAGAGATTCAGAGGAACTTCGAGGAATGTTCTTGGGGAGAAATTAGAGATAAGTTATTTACTTGTTGTAGTTTGTATGACTTCAATTTTATATATAAATTTCGAGTTTTGTTTTGTTTTCTCCATGAGTTTTGAGTAGTTTTCTGTATCTTTCTCCTTGTCTCGAGATTTGTGAAATGGTGATCTGAATTGGTGAAGCCATGAAAATGTTTAAGAAATTGTGATGATCTTTTCACTTCGATCTTAATTTACTTTCTGTCTGGCCAATTAATTTATTAAAATATGTTGAGTTTTACAACTAAAGTGAATGTTACATCTAAGATTCAGGGAGGTCAAAGCCCTTGGAAGTTGATAAATAGGGAAATATTATTATCGGGCGAAATTGGAGATTTTAGAGTGACAGACTAAAATCCTCAATTCGGTCAATTATCGGGCGTAGAATTGGAGATTTTAGAGTGACAGACTAAAATCCTCAATTCGGTCCCATTTGGGTGCTGAAGTGTAGATGTTAGCCCTCAGGCGAGGGGAACATGGGAGCTCCGAAGTGAGATCCGGGGTGCTGATGTGTAGATGTTAGCCCTTAGGCAATTGGAGATTTTAGAGTGACATACTAAAATCCCTAATTCGGTCCTATCCTGGGTGCTGAAGTGTAGATGTTAGCCCTCAGGCGAGGGGAACATGGGAGCTCCGAAGTGAGATCCGGGGTGCTGATGTGTAGATGTTAGCCCTTAGGCGGGAACGTGGGAGCTCCGAAGTGAGAGTCGGTGCTGATGTGTAGATGTTAGCCCTCAGGTGAGGGGAACATGGGAGCTCCGAAGTGAGAGCAGTGCTGAAGTGTAGATGTTAGCCCTCAGGTGAGGGGAACGTGGGAGCTCCAAAGTGAGAGCCAGTGTGTAGATGTTAGCCCTCAGGTGAGGGGAACGTGGGAGCTCCAAAGTGAGAGCCGGTATCCTCTGATGTTAGCCCTCAGGTGAGGGGAACGTGGGAGCTCCGAAGTGAGAGCCGGTATCCTCCCAGACATGTTAGCCCTCAGGTGAGGGGAACGTGGGAGCTCCGAAGTGAGAGCCGGTATCCTCCCAGCTTTTAGCCCTCAGGTGAGGGGAACGTAGGAGCTCCGAAGTGAGAGCCGGTATCCTCCCAGCCTAGTCGTAGAATGAGTAACCAAACATAAGATTAGTCAATGTTCTTTATGCCTGGACCAGAGGGTAAAGAATAGGTATGCTCCTATTTGACACTATAAATTGAACTAATTTATTTTATCAATTCACTATAATTTCTTGATAAGGAGAATGATGCTTTCTTATATATTGAATATCACAATTAAACCCTACTTTATATCATTAGTTATTTATTAGTTATTAAAATTATCTACTTATTTTAATTGCTTATTAGTGACAGATAAGCGATTTGAACGTCATTGTTGTGATTAAAGTCTTGCTTTTCTAAGGTCTTAGTCTGTAATTCTAAACCACTCCCTGTGGGATAGATATCTAGGACTCCATTAAAGCCCTATATTACTTGAGCGATACGTATACTTGTGTTGACAAATTCGACTTTAACATTATTGAATATTATATTTATACATCTTAATCAAATCACACACATCTATATAGTCGCGTTCAAGTCTTTGGACGCCATTGCTGGAAATTAAATCATCTAGTAGCGCCACCAAATTCTTGTATTTGTCGATTTACAAAAAGTTTGTCACTTTAAAAGTTCCATTATCGCCTAAACTTCTTCAACATAGCCAACTGAATATTGTGAGTGCACTCAAGTTCCGAGATCATCTCTCTTTCGAGTCTTAGTTTCACTTACAACATATTTTAACATAGCATATTATCACTTAAGTTATGTCAATGAAGTAAATGAGTTATTACTCACAACTTAGAAATAAAAGTTACTTAATCTTAAAACAAAATTTCCTACTCTTGCCACTATTTCATATCAAAAGAAAAGAGTAAGGAAAACTACTCACGATGCATTGATAAAAATAAATAGAAAAATTTTATTAAATAAAAAAAATCCACTAGAAAGTGTTCACAACAATTATAAAATAACGAAAAACACAATAATTAGTTTTTCCCTCTGAAATAAAGTTGAAAATCTATCAAACAAGGCCTCCTGTCGATCCACGTAATGCTCGTACATTTCCTTACACATATCCCTCAAAATCCCTCACAAATCTCTCTAAAAAAGGTATAAATCTACATTCATAGTTCTATCTACATATTGCGGATGTTCTAGGAGTTTCAAGAGTTTAAAATGCCAAAAGGTGCCTTCCCAAGTCCCAAAATGTGCCTTATAAACTCCTTAGACTGTCTAAATTCGTCTAAAATCATTTCTGACGCCTAGGCACCATAATTGGTTCCTAGATGCCATTCTTTGGGCGAGAATGGGGTCTAGGCGCCACCTTCTGGCGCCTAGGCTCCACTTTCTCGTGCCTAGGAGCCACCCTACTAGCAGCACCCAATTTTGCGTCTATTTCTCCTCGTTTAAGCTCCAATCTGCTCCAAGTGTTATACCTAAAAGATAAATAAGAAAAGAACCTTTCTTTAAAGTAAAATTTCATTCAAAAATATGTTATAAATGTAAATGAGATTAAGCAAAGAAAGTCATATCAAAATGTGCTAGATCAAAATTTTCTTCCTTGTTTGATCTGTGACTCCAAATTGCACTATTTTTGCTTCATTTTCTCCAAAATTTCATTTCTTGTACCTGAAACAAAAAAGCATGCAAAATATCTTTATTTAAAAAGCAATATCATTAGAAATGAGTATAAAATGTATATAAAAAAGTAACACATTTTTAGGCATGTCAATTCCCCTAAACTTAAATTTATTGTCCAAATTAGAAGAATTTCAAGCAACACTACAACTTTAAAAATATGTTGTTTTGTGTTAGTGGGTTTCCTTAAGATGACTTGAAATTTTGTTCTAGAAATGTTATTATCCAAATTAAAAGAATTTCAAGTAAATTAGATGATATGTAAGGTATCAAAACTTTAAGTATTAAGCTTAGGACTCCTGATTTTCTATTTAATTCATAAATAATTTAAAATTTTTTAAACATTGGATTTTTAGAAAAATATTATTTTCAGAATTTATGAATTATGTTTTGAAAATAATTTTACTAATACTTACTGAAATTGGGCTTAGAATTGATCATAAGTTTTCTTCCTTAGAAAGAGTCGAGTGAAATTAGTTTTTAATTATGTTCTAATCCACAAGCTTCTCCCTACATATTTTTTTTCTTTTTTTTTTCGTTCCCTTTTCTTTTCTTTCTTTTTTATTTCAAGATCTTTTTAATATTTACTCTTTTATGTTGGGATTACTATATCTGGATAGACCTTTAATGATTTTAAATTTCACTATCCCTTTTATAATGTTTAAAACTTAATTTTTATCCTTAACTTAAAATTTAGTATTAGAAAAAGAATTTTTAATAGAGTTTAAATCCTACAAAAATTATTATTCTAATAATCTTTAATTTTTTAAAAATTCATTTTTTCCTACTATAAATAGTAAAATTATTTCCATAATATTTCCTATTAAACATCTTCACTTTAGTTTCATTCTTTTTACTTAAGTATTTACTAAGTTTTCCTATTGCATTTCTATAATTAAAATTTATTTGTAGTATCTTTTAAGAAAAGTAAAGTTTAATTTTGAATTTTATTTTTCTTCCTCTCCCCAAAATTGAATTTTTAAATATTTTACAATCAATTCCATAAAATGTAACAAGAAGAAAAAGTAAACGATGAATCTATCAACTACTACAACATCCTATCAAATTCGTACATGCATAATCAGGTCATTGTAGTATAGTGGTGAGTATACCCGCCTGTCACGTGGGTGGCCCGAGTTCGATCTCCGGTAACGACGTCAAAAACTTGATTCCCCTAGAATGTGTGCCTACATATATCTATAATTACTTCAATTTCAATCTCTGATGATAACACTAAATACTTGATCCAACCCGTAATTACGCAGATATTTAATTTTGTGGACAAAAATTTGACTCAGTTTACTTAGGAGGCTAATGTGCAAAATGGATATGATATAGATTAGAATTGATTTATATTTTACACAGCAGGGGTTCTACGCAAGTATACATACCGTTACAAGTAGTATAGGGTTTTTTTTTCAGACCAGTGTCGATCCCACAGAGAAGCAGATAAGAAACCCTTAGGCTAATTTTAGTCTACTGCTGTCAGGTTTAAGTTTGGAATGACGATTAAGGTCTTTTATTAATAAACTCTTCTAAATACAAACCTAAATCTAAAGATAAATTAATTAGAAAAAATGGTTAGGAGAATTTTTAGATGTTACAAACTACCTTTCATATGTGACAACTTAAGATAATGCGTAATAAAAAAATATTTAGGATTTAATATGGCCAGTGAAAAATAGGAACATACATATTATTTACCATCTTTCGAGTGCATAAAGAACATTAGCTAATCTCGAGTTAAATTCTTGATTAATATTGTTATGTTGGATAGGTTCTAGCCTCCCACTTCTAAATTACCCACTGTGCCCTCTCTATAGATCTAACCAGCCTTCATGTTCCAACTCTAGATCAATTTGGTTAAGATTCTATCCCATCACTCTAGAATCATCGATTTTATGCCCATAAAAAATTATCTCCCTATCTATTTGCACTCACCCTAGATTGGTTCCCCTCAGTCCTAAGGTTAGTGTGGTATTTACTAATTGGGTAAAATCATAGCCCTCCTATGTTATTATGTTTCACAACAGATTTTAACATTACAAATGACTAATTTGAAAAGTAAATTAAGAACGGGTAAAAATACCATCACAATAAAAAATAAGAGAATTTCTAAGAAAATATAAATTCCTAATCATGCATCTATTTCATTGCAAAAGAAAATTAAAATGAAGATGATGATATAAGCAGAAAAGAATTGATTAAATTATGTAATAAGTTATGTGCCACAAGGGACATATGTTTACCTTCCCTCTTTTGAGTGTATAGGTCGGCTTAATATTATATTAGATTTACAGAACTAGCTGTCACCTAAAAGCTCCTAATAGAAATAGATCATGAATTATATTTTCTTAAAAATTTCATTGGCTCATAAATTACTTCAACATAGCCAATCGGAATATGTGAGTGCACTCAAGCTGCGAGATCACCGCTCTCTCGAGTCTTAGTTTCACTTAGATTAGATTTTAACATGACCAATTGCCACTTAGGTTTTGTCAATGAAGCAAAGGAGATATTACACATCTCATAGATATAAAAATTCTTCTATCTTAAAAAAATTATTTCTACTCTTGTCACCACTTAATATCTAAAGAAAAGAGTAAAGAAAAATACTCATGAAGCATGGATAAAATAACAAAGAACTTCATTAAATTAAAGTGAATCCAATAAAAAATGTTTACAATAATTATAAAATAATGAAGAACACAATACTTAGTTTTTTTCCCTCTAAAAAAAATGAAAATCTCTCCAGCAAAGCCTCTTACCAATCCACACAATGCTTATATCTTTCCTTACAGATATCTCTCAAAATCCTTCACCAATCTCTTAAAAAATGTAGGAATCTACAGTCCTACTCCTATTTACAAACTCTGGATATTCCTGGAGTTTGTAGGAGTTTGAGATGCCAAAGTGCCTTCCTAACTACCTAAAGGTGCCTTACAAACTCCTTGGGCCATCTAGATTCGTCCACAACCGTTTATAGCACCAAGGTGCCAGATTTGGTGCCTAAGCACCGTTTTCTTGGCAAGATTGGCCCCCAGGTGCCATCCTACTGGCAGCACCCCTTTTTATGCTCATTTCTCTCTGTTTTGACCCATTTCAGCTCCAATCCGCTCTAAGTGTTATATGACGCACCAAAAATTTATGCATTTTTAGACCTATATTTTATACTGATTTTTGGTGATATTGCGCTTTAAAAGAAGGTATTTTTCATGTTTTATTGCAGGTTGATGATTTTTAGCACTTGGAGCAAAAAAGAAGTAAAAATGATGAAATTTAGAGTCAAAATGGCCTTTCAGAGAGAAATACTCAGTGTTGACGGCGCCAACATGAAGGAAGGAGTCCAAAACTGTGAGGGCGCCAATGACGCCATACTGGGCTCCAACTGCGCCATTTTATAGAGAGCTCCAAATTAATATTGGGTTGATAAACCAAAAGAATTTATTATTTTAAGTAAATATTTTATGCTTATTTTTGGTTATATTGCTCTTTAAAGAAGAGTATTTTCATGTTTTTATTGCAGGTAAATCTTTTTTAGGAATTTGAGGCGAAAATGACCAAAATGATGAAATTTGGAGCCAAAACAGCCAATTTTGAGGCATGATGCGCCAGATCGGCGCATGATGCACCATTTGACAGAGATTTGACGCATGATGTGCTAGATCAGCACGTGATGCGCCAAAGATGATATTTTGCAAATTAAGGCAGTTCAAGACAAATTTTGCACAAATTTTTAAAGGGACACTTGTTCTACACAACTATTGGAGTAATTCAATGCATCTAGACACTTTGGAAAGTTCTTTTATGAATGAATATGTCTCTTGGATCAAATGACATTTTTTTTGAATTCAAAAGAGTTGACTTTTGGAGGGAATTTATAATTTTTTTCAATGGTGGCAACCCAAAAATAAAAGAGAAGACTTCAAGGGGCTTAGAGGGTGACAAGAAAGAGAGAGGGAGAAAGTTGGTGTGAGATGCAAGAGGAGAGAAGAGGAGATTTTCTTCTATGGTTGTAAAAGGTGAGGGAATGTGAGAGATTTCTTCTTCATTACACCTCTAAGAGAGAATTGAGCGGGATTGTAAAGTGAGTAAGGCTTGGAGAGAACTTCTAGGGATTTGCTTCAGAAGGATTGTGAGAAAAGTTATGTCTTGTATTTCTATTATTTTGTAAACTTATTTTTATATATGAAATCTAAGTTTTTCGTATCGTTCTAATGAATTGTGAGTAGTCTTCTTTATCCTTCTCCCTACTTTGAGATATGGTTTTGTGAAGAATTGATTTTGTTTTCTATTGTTTTAAAGATTAATAACTTGTTATAATTTGAACTCTGATCTTCATATACTTTTTGATCTGACCAATTAAAATGCTAAAACTTATTGAGGAATATGTTCTAAAAAGGGATATGATTTTTACAACACAAGAAGAGTCACATTTTATTTCATGAGAGAGTATTTCATCCATGGGATTGGGTGCAAATAATTAAGGAAATATATTTTATTGGATTTAGAATTGGAAATTTTAAGGTGATAAACTAAAATCCCCAATTTAGTCATGTTGATTGGAAATTGATGCAAGATTATTAGCTCTCAGATGAGTGAGTAGTGGGAGCCCTAGAGTGGCAGGCGATATCCTCCCAACCTAACCATGGAATTAGGGACTAAACTCTGGATTAGTCAATGTTCTTTATAACACTTGGAAGAGGGTAAAGAATAGGATTGCTCCTATTTGACACAAAACAATATTTATATACATTTTCAAATGATTTCAATTTCTTCACAATCCATATATTCATTGTAAAGGGGAATGATGTTTTCTTAAATTTAAAATTTTCGTCAAAACAAAAACTTTGTTTAGTTTTTGTAATTTTACTTTTGAAAGTTAGTTCTTAGTTACTTAACTTTGTTTTTCAATTGCATTTTATATAGCATTTACCTTAATAGTTAATATTCAAACTTCACACTTTACTTTTATTTTTGTATTTTTAATTATAAAATAGTTTCAAAAACTTAGTTAAAGGATTTTCCAACTTTTATGTGGGATTGATATCTAGGACCCCATTAGAGCCCTTTATTACTTGAACATTACATATACTTGCGTTGATTTTAACGGGGATTTGACAATTTAAAAAAACTTTTAAAAGATAAACAATTTTCATTAAAGATATTTTTGCTGGGATTATATTACATATTTATTATATATTGTCATGCGTAATTTTTTAATATTGAAAAATATTTGCAAAATTTACACACTAAATCTAGCGTGGGCTCCGACGGCTCCAATATCAGTGCTAAGTGAATTTCTAGAAGATTCAATGAATTAGGATGCCTTTTGAAGAGTCATTTCATACATCTCTTGGAAAACCAACATTATGCTCTATTTAGAGCAAAAAATGATAAAAAAAAACAAGTCGTTTAGTGTCTCATCATTTTTCACTAGTGTTTCATCGTGTGTATTGTGTAGTGTGTTGAGTCTTGAGTTAGTTATTTAAGTTTGGTGGTGAGTTTAAGTGTGATTTCTCTTGTAAGAGTTTTTGGAGAGGGAGAGAAGTGAGGGATTTCTTCTTCCTTATATATTCTAAGAGAGAATCAAGAGTCCTGCAAAAAGAGAAGGAGGCTCAAGAGGCGCTTCAAGGGATTTGCTTTGAGGAAGAGTTACAGATCAGTGGTGTTTGTTTATTATTGTTTTATAAACTTTTTTTATTTATGAAATTGATTTTTTGTTGTATCTTCCTCATGAATTCTTAGTAGTCTTCTTTTTCTTTTTCCATACTCTAAGATATGGTGAAATGTAGAGATAATTTGGATGTGCCTTTTTAAAATATAAAAATAAACTGTGATGATTTCTTTTTCATTTTGTTCTTAATTTATTTTGCGATCTGGCTAATTGAAATATTAAAATTTGATATGAAACATAATATCTGAGAAATGAAGTATGAGTTCTACAACAAAGTGAGAATCACATTCGATTCCATGAAAGAGTGTTAAATTCATGGAATTGGGTGCAGATAAATAGGAAATTATACATTGCTGGGCGAAGAATTAGAGATTTTAGGGTGACAGACTAAAATCCTTAATTTGGTCTTAGTGTTTAAGAACTAAAGCGAGAGTTAGCTTTCAGGAGAAGGGAAGTGGGAGCTCTGGAGTGAGAGCCAGTATCCTCCCAACCTAACCACATATTTAGGGACTAAACCTAAGATTTGCAACGATTCTTTATAACACTGGTCCGAGGGTAGAGAATTAAAATTGCTAATATTTAAAAATATTCAAATTCAAACCATATACCTCTCTCATTTAACCAAAATTCATTTTAGTGAGAAAGATGATTTCTCATATTTGATAACTTCGTCATAAAAATATAAAGATAGTTTTGTAGTAACTGCTTAGCTTTGTTTTACAGTTTTGCTAGTAGTTGATAATTTAGTTCTGATAGCACCCTAAACATTTGAAATTAGTGTAGTAGATTTTCTTTAGCTTTGTGAATTTCCTGCTTTCAATTTTTATTTTTAGTTTGCACCTTTCTCGTGGGATCGATATTTGGGGCTTAATCTGAAAGTCTTGTATTACTTGATAACGATACATATACTTACATAAAATCCCAACAATAATTGCTTCAATTTCTTATTCATCAATAAGGNTATATATATATATATATATATATATATATATATATATATATATATATATATATATATATATATATGATTTAATAATAATAATAATAATAAAATTAAGAAAGTCAAGAAAAAAAATTAACAAAAATTTAAGAGTATTTTAAAGATTTTTTACTATTTCTTATTATGTTTGTTTATGCGTATTATTAGATTGAAGGTTTAGTACCTTATGATTGATAGTTAGAACATATTATTAGAAAATTTTGAAAACAATTCAAAGAAGTTAGAAAATTGAACACAATGACGAATAACTTAGATAATCAAATCAATGAAAATGAAATTCGACAAAAGACTTTAAAAGATTATGTTAATCGTACAACAGATAAACTTTACTTGATTATTTGAAATCATGATGTTGCTGCTAATTCATTTGAGCTTAAACCTGCTATATCTAAATGGTGAAAAATAATCAGTTTGGAGGAACACCTACTGAAGATCCTAACTTACATCTTGCTAGTTTTCTAGAATATATGTGTTACTTTTAAATATGATAGAGTGTCTAATGATGCTGTCAGACTAGACTTATTCCTTTTTCAATAAGGGACAAAGCTAAAGCTTGGTTAAATTTGTTAGCACCTGAATCTATCATAACTTGGGGAGAATTATCACAAATTTTTTGGTTAAATATTTTCCACCCTAAAAAACTTCCAAGCTTAGAAACAATATTATATGTTTTTGTCTATTTGAAGAAAAATCGATATATGAAGCTTGGAAAAGATTTAAAGGTCCCCTTAGGAGGTCTCCACACCATGCTTTACCAAATTGGTTTGAATTAACATTTTTACAATAGATTAGTAGGATCACTTAAATATATTATAGATGCTAATGCAGGTGGATCATTAATGTTAAACCCTTTTGATGAAGCATATTCTTTAATGAAGGAGATGGCTACTAATAATTTTCAATGGCCTTCTAAACGGTTAAATTTGAAGAGAGTAGCTAGTATTCATGATCCTGATGCAATGTCTATTCTGGCATACCAAATTGCTGTTATATCTAAGAAGATTGATCAAATTGAAGTGAACATTCTCAATCACCCCAGTGCTAGAGGAAAATTCACTAAGATAGATAATTGATACTCAATCGCCGTATGAAACTCTGAATGCTATAAATAGTAGAACTAATAATCCCTATTCTAATTATTATAATCCTGGATGGAAAAATTACCCTAATCTTAATTGAAATAATTATAATAATTCGGTGAACCCCTCAAGAAATTCAACCAAAGAAATCCTAACTATAGACATTATTATCGTCTTGGATTTAATAGTAACTCACAAGTTAAGGAGAAGAAGTTGTCTATTGAAGAATTGGTGTTGAACATGAGAAATCAAATACAAACTCAAGGAGTTGCAAATAGAAATATTGAAAATTGATTAAGGCATATTCCTACTGCACTTAGTAACACACCTATAGGAGTTCTTCCTAGCAATGTTGAAGTTCATCTAAAAGGCTAGAGTAAGGAGCAAATTAAAATTATTCAATTACAAAGTGGAAAAGGATTGGAGACAAGAATCCAAAGAGAAGCTAAAGTTTAGAAGGAGGTGGAATTTGAAGAGAACAATGATGATTTATATTATGATATAGATTCTTCAAATAAACCAATGAAAATTTATTTAGAAAACCCCCACCTTTGTTTTTTCAACGATTAAAGCAGCAAAATAAGGATAAACAATTCACAAAATTTTTGAAAATTCTTAAAAAGTAAACGATAAATATTACTGTCATTGAAGCTTTGTAACAAATGTCAAATTACGTAAAATTTATGAAAGATATACTAAACAAAAAGATGAAGTTTGTAGATTACGATATTGTCATACTCAGTGAATAGTGTAGCGCAATTATTCAGAAAAAATATCCTAAAAAGTTAAAAGATCTTGATAGTTTTACTATATCTCGTGCTATTGGTGAGAAATTTTTTGGAATAGTCTTATGTGATTTAGGAGCTAGTATTAATCTTATGCCTCTATCAATTTTTAAAAGGTTAGATTTAAGAGAAATTTCCCCTACTACTGTAACTCTTCAATTAGCTGATCGATCAATAACTTATCATAAAAGAGTTATAGAAGATGTATTAGTGAAAGTGGATAAATTTATTTTTCCTGTGGAATATATTATTTTAGATATGGAGGAAGATAAAGAGATTCCTATTATTTTGGGGAGACCATTCCTTGCTAGTCGTGATAGATGTACAAAAAGGAGAATAAATAATGAGAGTAAATGATCAAGAAGTAACATAACATAACAAAAGCTATGAAAAGTCCCACTATAGAAAAAGATAATGAATGTTTTAGAATAGAAGTTATTAATTATCTAAGTAATGAGTGATTTAGGGAATGCTTGAAGAAAAAATTAAAGCAAGAAGAGAAATTTAAGTATGAGAATGAGAATGAAGTAAAAATGAGAATTTAGAATATGTTCAAGAAAAATTTGAGATTTTAGACCTTATGGAAAATAATAACAAAAATCTTATTCCTTCAACTATTAAACCACCTGAACTTAAACTGAATGTATTACCTGCCCATTTAAAATATGTGTTTTTAGAAGTTTCATATGTATTACATGTTATTATATCTTCTGATTTAACTGAATTTTAAGAGCAAAATTAGTGGAAACTTTGAAAAGATATAAGAAGGCCTTTAGATGGACTTAAGTGGATATTAAAGGAATCAGTCCTTCAATTTGTATGCACAGAATTCTATTGGATGAACAATATGAACCTAAAGATGATCCTTAAAGGAGAGTAAACCCAATAATGAAAGAATTTGTTAAAAAGGAAATCTTAAAATGGTTAGATGCTAAACATATATATCCTATTTCAGATAGTGTTTGGGTAAGTCCCATTCACTGTGTTCCAAAGAAAGGAGGAGTGACAGTTGAAGTAAATGAGAAAAATGAATTAATATCAATAAGACAAGTTACTGGTTGGTGAATTTGTATAAATTATGGAAAATTAAATGCAGCCACCAGAAAAGATCACTTTCCTTTACCATTTTTAGACAAAATGTTGGATAGATTGGCTGGGCAAAAAATATTACTACTTTCTCGATGGATATACCATGTATCATCAAATTATGATTGCTCTTAAGGATTAATAAAAGACAACATTTACAAGCCCTTATGAAACACTTGCTTTTCACAGAATGTCTTTTGGACTATGTATATATTTCAAAGATGTATGATGTCAATTTTTTGTAATTTAATTGAACATGTAATGAAAGTATTTATGGATGATTTTTTAGTATTCATAACTTCATTTAAATTATGTGTAAACAATTTAGAAAAAACTTTAGAACTATGTGAAAAAATAAATTTAGTATTAAATTGGGAAAAATGTCAATTTATGGTTGCAAGAGTAATTGTACATGTGCATAAAATTTTTAAAAAAGACATAGAAGTAGATCCGACAAAAATTCAAGTTATTACAAAATTACCACCTCCTACTACTGTTAGAGGCGTAAGAAGTTTTTTAGGACATTCTGGTTTCTATAAACGCTAGATAAAAAATTTTACAAAAATGACTAAGCTATTATATCCATTTATAGAAATGGACATGAAATTTAATTTTAATGAGGAATGCATAAAAGCATTTAAATTATTACAAGAAAAATTAATCACCATTGTTATAATAGTTTCACCTAAATGGGAGAAACCATTTGAAATAATGTGTGATGCTAGTAATTATGTCATTGGAGCTCTTTTAGAGCAAATGTATGAGAAGGTTTTTAAAGTAATATATTATACTAGTAAGAATCTAAATGATGCTCAAATTAATTAAACTACTATTGAAAGAGAGTTATTAGCTATTGTCTTTGCCTTTGATAAGCTTAGACCTTACTTAATTAGAGATGAATGTATAGGCATACAAATCTTTCTGCTATCAAATATTTGATGCAAAAGTAGGATGTTAAACAGAGATTAATTAGATGGATACTTCTGTTGCAAGAGTTTGATTTTGTGGTAGTAGATAGAAAAAGAACTGATAACAAATAGCTGATCATTTACAAGAAAATGTAACTAATCTTTCAAATGAAATTTTAGAAACTTTCCCTGATGAAGAATTGTATAGTATTGATGGAAAGAATATATTGTGGTATGATGTATAGTAAATTATATTGTAAGTGATATTTGACCACCAGATATAAATAATCAATAATTAAAAATATTTATTCATGACTTAAAATTCTATTTTTAGGATGACCAATATTTATTTAAACAGTGTAAAGATTTGATCATTAGAAGATGTGTGCCTTACAAAGAAACTGAAAAAATAATTCAATGATGTCATGATTTTGAATTTGGAGGACATTTTGAACTAGTAGAACTGCACATAAGATTTTTCAAGCTGGATTTTGTTAGCATACATTTTAGAGATGTTAATGAATATATTAAAACATGTGATTGGTGTCAGCAAGTAGGAACTATTTCTAGAAGAAATGAAATGCCTCTGAATTACATATTGGAAGTTGAAATTTTTTATGTGTGGGGATTAAACTTTATGGGACCATTTATGGCTTCATTTGAAAATTTATATATATTGCTTGTTGTTGATTATGTTTTCAAATAGATTGAAGCTATTGTTGTACCTAAATTTGATGCTCGAAGTGTTTCAAAATTTTTAATGAAAATATTTTTACGATATATGGAATGTCGAGAGTGAATATTATTGATGAAAGATTCAACTTAGGAATAAGAGGATTGAGAAATTGATTATAAAATATAATATCATGCATAGATTTTCAACAGCTTATCATCCTCAGACTAGCTGTTTAGTAGAAATTTCAAATCGTGAAATAAAACAAATTTTAGAAAAAGCTATAAATCCCAATAAATTGGATTGGTGTACTAGATTAGATACTGCATTATGGGCATGCATAACTGCTTATAAGACTTCTATTGGAATATCCCCATATATACTTATTTAAGGTAAAACACGCCACTTACCAGTAGAGTTGGAACATAAACCATCTTGGGCAACTAAGGAATTCAATTTTAATTTAAAGGATGCTGGTGAGAAAAAAATATTGCCACTCAATGAGCTTGAAGATATTAGAAATGAAGTATATGATAATGCAAAGACTTATAAAGAGAAAATAAAAATATTGGATGATCGGAAGATTATAAGAAAGAAGTTCCATTATATAATACTAGATTGAGATTATTTCATGAAAAGCTGAAGTCTAGATGGTTAGGACCATTCAATTTGATCAAAGTCTATCAATATGGAGCCGTTGTCAGTGAGGATCCTAAAACTGGAATGATATTTAAAGTTAATGGGCATTGATTGAAATAGTATTATGAATGACACATGCTAAAATTTAAAGATATATTGATTTTGATTCATTCTGATTAAACATTGGTACGTCGGGCTGACGGCGTTAAACTAAGCGCTTTATGGGAGGCAACCCATATACATTTTAGTTATTTTTAGTATTTTGTTTTATAATTGCTATAATGTTTTGGGAGTTGATAATACCTTAGATTCCTATGAAAACTTATATATGATAAATTAAGACAAATGTTGATATTGGATGAAAATTTGGAAATCAATTAAACCAAGAACAAAACAGACGCAAATTTGGCTCTGGCTCCAACAGCTCCGACAGCGCCCAATACGATTTTGGCAGTTTGGGAAGTTTTTCGGCATACATTGGTAGGATTTTGCTTTAAGATAACCATCTAAGAGTTTTTTTAAATGCATGAAAACCATTGTGGATGACCAGAGACTTCCATATTTCGAAATTGATGGCTTCCAATTCCAAAAACACATCAAGATATGGGATTTTCAAATGAAGAAAGTCATCAATTTTGATGCACAAAAATTATATGACAAAGTCATCATGAAGAATAAACTTATCAAGGAGAGAGACTTTGTCAATCATGAGTTTAATAACCCAAGTTCACAAATTAAAGAAACCATAGTACAGAGACATTAGAAAGTTCTATGCTACACTACTGCTGCAGTAGTTGTTCCAGTGGTGAAGGAATTCTATGCTAATTTTCATGGAATTAACAAGGAAGTCATCTTTATTCGAGGAAGGTGGGTATCATTTACTCTATCATGAAT
This sequence comes from Phalaenopsis hybrid cultivar, assembly GCA_002079205.1. Taxonomy (NCBI): domain Eukaryota; kingdom Viridiplantae; phylum Streptophyta; class Magnoliopsida; order Asparagales; family Orchidaceae; genus Phalaenopsis; species Phalaenopsis hybrid cultivar. The sequence goes on along the minus strand of JXCR01093053.1, from coordinate 13,193 downwards.
TAACCGTATGTTTATGATAGAATGTGTGCCAGTCTATCACTATGCAAACTTTATTCCAACGAAGGATTTAATGTATGATGTGTAGTGATTTTTGACGGATGAAAGTGATAATTGGGAAATCAGAGATGACCAATACGTTAGTTTCTCCGCTTCATTGCTAAATCTGCTATCTAAATAATAACATTTCTTCATCTCTGCTAAATTACTCCCTATGATGAGAATTAGTAAAGTTGCAAAGGAAAGTGTAATTTTAAACTATTGTATTCAAATGGGAAAACCCATTGATGTGGGATCAATTATTGTTAAGTCTATTTTGGGTTTGATAATGCATGGGCCTATATATGGACTGGGTATCCTTCTACGATCTTCTTACTTTACAATCAATCTCAAGTACCTTATGAAAGTTGGGAGAAAGTGTTATTACCTTAGAAGCCCATGGATCCTATTGATACAAACTATATTGGGCATGGAAATGAAGCATTGGATATTAGCTTGGATCAATCATCATATGCTTCGATGCCCTCAATGCCCTATACTGTTGGAAGTTCACAAGTTTTAGAGAAGGAAATAAATAAGGCAGAAAGTGAACTTCAGAACATCATGAATGAAATAGGAAATATTTCTGATATTTTTGATCACATAGATTAGAGGATGAAGAAACAATTTGATCATACGAGATGAATTGAAGTAGTTTTGGTACAGATGTTCAAGAAAAATGTATGGATCGATGAAAATTTGAATGATCAATTCTTGTACCGACCATTTGACAATTTGTACATGCATCAGTAGTATATGAGAGATATTAGAGGAGGAAATAATACTGAAGATGAAGAGGAGTAATTGAGGAAGTTAGACTTTCTATTGTTTAAACATAATTGTGCTTTTAATGTATTTGAGTTGGATTTTCGTTTCTTTGAAACTCCTATCAATTTGATTGTGTGCATAGTTTAGTTTTCAGTGTTCTGGTGTTGTGGCCTGATTTTGACGTTGAATTATTGTGTGATTTTGGTTTATGTATGTGGTAGTAGGATTGAAAATCTATCTCTGTAAAATTTAGAATTTCATATATAAAAGTTGGTTTTGTGTTGTTTGGAAAAGCACTTGTTTATGGACAATTTAAGAATGAATATTATTGTTAAAGAAAGCTAATTAGAAGTTGGAGTGAATTGGAAACAACTGAAATTGTGAAAAGGTGGAAAACTGAAATTTTTGGCTTTGGCATCGATGGCGCTAGAGTGGGTGTCGACGGTGCCCGAGACCCGAAAGTCCCCAAATCCCTTAAAATTTCATGATTTGCATTGTAAAAATGCCATTTTTACTTCTTTGGTCACCTTCAACCTTCGATTTACACCCCTAGGGTTTGCAAAAACTTGGATTTGAGGGGATTAGAAGACAAAAAAAGTTTTGATTTCATCTTCTCTTGGTAAGAGCTACACTTTGAACTCAATATTTTTTATTTTCACCAAGGATTTCTCCTACATTGCTGAGATCCAAAATTTTGAAATTTTTGAGAAGATTTTGAGAAAACCCTTTAGAGAAGAACTCTACATTAATAGATTTAGGTGGAGAATGTTCCACATTGTGATTTTTGAAATTTTTAGAATTTATTTGGATTTTATCATATTTCTCAAAAATTGCAATGGCACCAAGGATGAACAAAGGAAAGAGAGAATTTGAATTTGATGACCAAATAATCTTCATCTTCAAATCCAACATTCATTACAATAGTCTACTGAAGACAAAGAGAATAATTCAGCATCGAGCATTGAAAAATCCGGTGTGGTGAAGTCGAGAGATTGGTTGTTGCCCGACAGTGGAAGAATTTCTGTTACTTTACTGTCGAGGCTGTGATTGGCATAGTCATGGAGTTTTATACCAACATTAGCGAGACTTCTGATGACCATGTCTATATTTGTGGTAAAATGGTTGAATTCACCTTGAGGAGGATCAACGAATTTTATCAGTTACAGGGAGCATATCACTGTGAGTACAACACATTCTCTGCTACGAATGAGGCCTTGGATGAAGTTATTTCAATTCTTACTGATGGGAGAAGAGCTTGGACGGTGAAGAACAACACTAAGGTAAAATTCCCTGCTTCTACATTAAATTTAGTATCCAAGGCCTCACATTACTTTATATCTGCCAAAATGATACCTACATACCACCATAGTGAAGTTACTAAGGATAGAGCCATCCTGAACTTCTATATCCAACAGATGAGCAGGCCAGATGTTGGCTCTATTATCTATAAGAACATTTGTTCTATTGCTATGGGTAAGATAATTGGTAGGTTAGGACACCATGCCCTGATTTTCACAGTATGTGAGCAATCAAGACTTAATTTTAGATATGAGGAGGAAAGGATTGAGCAACTTAAACCTATTGGACCAGCAAATATTAAGACCTATGAATATCATGTTGGATGGAAAATGGGCAGTAAGAGTAAGGATATTTCTTCTACTTCTAGTACCCCTACTCTCCTGGGACTTATGGAGCATATGATGATCCAGTAGGGAGATATCTTAAGGATGGAGAGCAGACTTGAAAATTTAGATACCAGGAATGCACATAATGATGATTTATCAAGACAGAAATATGAGTAGGATGTTGCATATGATGATGTTATGGTTGGAGACATGAGGGATGACCACTCAGTACAGTTTCCTAGTCACCTTATCTTTACCCCTTATCAGTAGCAGAACTTTGATGTAGAAGAAGAAGAATAAGAAGAAGAAGAACAAGAGGATGAGTGAAGATGTCTACTTAGTCGCAGTTCTGATCTTTTAGTTAATTTATAGTTTGTTGCACTTTGTTGTTGTTATTGTTTAGTTCGTAGAGTGTGATACTTTAATTTGTATTGGAAGTTGTGTTGTGAACTGTAGTCTGTAGAGCTGTTTTTGTATTGAAATTTATTTTAGTACTATTATTTGTTTTTAGTACTTTGTTGTATTTATTTTTAGATAACTTTTTCTCAAAAAAAATTTTTATGTGCTATTTAATGTTTTATGTCCTGTAGCTATTCATATTAGTACCTGTAATATTTTAGAGTTAAGTTTCAAAATCAGAACCTTCAACAAGTAAGTCTTTTCTTTATGTATTAACTGTTTTCTTTCACCTTGTATTTTTAGTTTTTCATGCTTAATCTCTTAAAAAATTTAAATTTGGGGGGAAAGAAAAATTCCTTTTTAAAGAAAGAAACTTAATTTTATTTTTCCTCAAGTTGCTATATTTAAAAAAATTTTGATTTTACATGACCTTTGGTATTAAAGCCTAACTGTAGATAACTATACTCGTGTTTCTAAATATTTAGAGAACCTAAGTAAACATTTTCAACTATAAAGATTAATTCTAGAGATTAAGGTATTTGGTATGAGAGAATAAGACTATTTTTTTTCATTTTAAGTAAAGAAATTTGAATTTTTGAAGTATTGAGAATCTTAGAGTTTCATGTAAAAAAAAGGATTGAAACTTTATAAAAAATCTTCAAAGCTAATTTGAATTTATAAAGTGAAGGAATGTGAAAAGTTTTTAACTTTAAGAAGAGGATAGTGAATTTAAAAATTATTAAAGGCAATCCAGATATAGTAATCCTCACATGAAAAAGAAAAAGAAAAGAAAAAAGCAAAAGAAAAAAAAGAGAAAGAAAAGAAAAGAAAAATATGTGAGGATAAGCTTGAGGAGATGCCTAATAAAAAATTTGTTTTACTTGAATCAACTAAAGGAAGAAGGCTTAGTACATTCCCTAAACTTGTATTTAAGTATTATCATATTTACTATTAAGTTTTCATGAAGTTCTTTTTCATATGGATTTTCTAAGTGACTTTAATATGATAATTTGCAATTTTGCTTGAAAAGAATAGAGAATCAGAATCTTAGACTTGACTGCTAGATATCTTATACTTTTAGTATTAACTTGAGTTATTTTAAATTTTTCTTAAGTTATGCTACGATATTTAGTAGACCAAAATATGGAAATCTAGAAGTTAAACTTTTACCATAAGTCATTATTTTATGTAGTAAATGAGTTACTTGAAGACAAGTAACATTTAAGTTTGGAGGACTTTGATGCACCAAAAATATATGCATTTTTACACCTATATTTTATACTCATTTTTGGTGATATTGTGCTTTAAGGGAAGGTAATTGTCATGTTTCACTGTAGGTTGATGATTTTTGGAACTTAAAGAAAAAAGTAAGTAAAAAGAATGAAATTTGGAGCTAAAAGACATTTTGGAGAGAAATACTTAGCGATGACGACGCCAGCATTGACACTGACGACGCCAACATGAAGGAAGGAGTCCAGAATAGTAGGGGCACCCATGGCACCAGACTGGGTGCCGACGACGCCATTTGATGGAGAGCTCCAAATTAAATTCAGGTCACTAGCATGTCGATAACGCCAATGTTGGTACTAGGCGAATTTCTAGAAGATTCGATAAATATCGACGCTTTTTGAAGAGTTACTTGATACATCTTTTGAAAAATGAACATTATGCTCTATTAAGAGCAAAAATTGATCATAAAAACAAGTCCCTTAGTGTCTCATCGTTGTCACTAGTGTTTCATCATGTGTATTGTGTAGTGTGTTGACACTTGAGTCAGTTCTTTGAGTTTGGTGGTGAGTCTAAGTATAATTTCTCCTCTAAGAGTTGTTGGAGAAAGAGAAAAGTGAGAGATTTCTTCTTCCTTACATCTTTTAAGAGAGAATCAAGAGTCCTATAAAGAGAGAAAGTGACTCAAGTGGAGCTTCAAGGGAATCACTTTGAGGAAGTCTTACAGATAAGTGGTGTTTGTTTATTATTATTGTATAAAGTTTATTTTATTTATGAAATTCATGTTTTGTTGTATCTTAATCATGAATTATAAGTAGTATTCTTTATTTTTCCCTACTCTGAGATATGGTGAAATGAAGAGATATTTGGATGTGCCATTTTAAAATATAAAAATAAATTGTGATGAATTTTTTTCACTCCATTCTTAATTTACTTTTTGATATGGCCACATAAAATGGTAAAATCTATAGTGAAATCATTAGGTTTTGATGGAAAAGGGAAGAAAATAAATTGTGTTGGACATCTCCCACAGTTATAATACTCAAATAGAGACAAGAAGAATGATCCAAGAACGGGTGTTTGCAAACCCGGGTGGTGAGAACGAGAGACTGATTCTCGTCAGAAACTGTGAAAGATCATGCTACCTCACTGTTGTAGCAATTATCCCGATGATTCAAAAGTTTTATGCAAACCTGAGGTTCACTACTGATGACCATATATTGGTTAGAGGTAAGCAAGTTGAATTTACTGCTAACCAGATCAATACTTTTTATGCGTTGAGGGGCGTATTTTTTGATGAATACGCTACATTTGTGATGTTCGATTCATCATTGTATTATTAAATTTTTTACTCATGTAATACTTAAGGCATATCAAGTTGGGATGAGGGAGTTCTTATGGGTTTTTGTGTTCAGTTTAACCTTTGCATTTCATGAGGTCGTTAATTTGACGCTTGGGTCGGCCAAGAAGAAAATTCCTCAATAATTACAGGGGAAGAGAATGTCAAGATTCATGAAACATAAATTAGTCAATCATAAGTGCCAGGATATGAAGGATTTAACGTGCTCCTTTTGGATCCAGAGGACGAAGAGGAGGAATCTTAAAACTAGAAGATTGATGACGTCGAGGGCACAAAAGAAATCAGGGAGGAGGATGCCAGAGAATCCTCAAATGTTCAAGGTTGAAGTGTCTCTTTTTAGAGTATGAGTTATACAAAAAAGTAACAATCACATTCAATTCCATGAAAGGGTGTTTCATTTAGGGTATTGGGTACAAATAAATAGGGAATTATACATTACTGGGCAAAGAATTGGAGTTTTTAGGGTGACAAACTAAAATCCCCAATTTGGTCTTAGTGTTTAAGAACTAAAGCAAGAGTTAGCCTTCAAGGGAAGGGAAGTGGGAGCTCTGTAGTGAGAGCCAGTATCTTCCCAACCTAATCAGAAATTTAGGGACTAAACTTATGATTAGCCAATGATTCCCTATAACACTTGAGCAAGGGTAGAGAATTAAAACTGCCCCTATTTGGCATAATACAATATCAAACCATTTACCTCTCTCATTTAAAAAAAAATCTCATTGTAGTGGGAAAGATGATTTCTCATATTTGATAACTTTCTCACAAAAATGTAAAGATAGTTTAGTAGAATTGCTTAGCTTTGCTTTACAATTTTGCTAGTAGTTGGTAATTTAGTTTTGATAGCACCCTAAACATTTGAAATTAGTGTAGTAGATTTTCTTTATCTTTGTGAATTTCTTGATTTCAATTTCCATTACGAGTTTACACCTTCCTCGTGGGATCGATATTTGGGGCTTAATCAGAAAGTCATGTATTACTTTATAATGATACATATATTTGCGTAGAATGCTTACATTAATTGCTTCAATTTCTTATTCATCAATAACAAATCAAGTTTTGACACCATTGCAAAGCAGAGTCAACTTTATTAAAATTACACATCTAAAATTTCAAGATCATTACACCTACAAGATAAACATGAAAATATCTTTTTTTAACTGCAATTTCATTCAAAAACATATGATAAATATAAAGAAGATTAAACATAGAAAGACATATCAAAATGTACTAGATCAGAATTCTTTTCCTTGCTCTATTTGCTCCAAATTGAACAATTTTTATTCCATTTTCTCTAAAACTCCATTTCTTGCACCTGGAATCAAAAACATGTAAAATACATTCCTTAAAAGTGAAATATCATTAAAAATAAGTATAAAATGTTTACTAAAAAGTAGCACATTTTTATGTGTATCAGCATGCTCTGTAGTGGATTAAGAAAGGGTTGAACAAAAGTCTGTGTTCATACATCATGTAGTTTCAAATGGATATGTTGGAGTTGAAGGTCCTAAAAATTGAGATGGCACATGCAGCTTTAAACCAAGGCATGCAAGGGGAGAGCTTCAGATAAAACCTTAACTTAGTGGTACTGCACAACTTGGTCAAACTGTTGGAGAGTACTCACAAGCATGTTAAAGATGAAGAGAATTTTATCAAACCAAAACCAAAATAGTGGATAAAAGCTAAAGGTAAACTCACAATCACCCATCTGTCTCTAGTACAAGGATGGTCGACCTCCTCACAACCATAATGGAGCAAATCAAAATAATGATCAAAGATGTTAGGTAAGGAGCCATGACCAATGATTGACACAATATTATGAGAGAACTACCCATCATTACAAATGATGTGAACACAATGATGAGGGGCCTTAGGCCACCTTTGAGAGTATCAATGACTAAGATAGTGGAAGTCATCCACGATTAAGAATATTTAATGTAAGTATAAGTAATAAGGTCTAGAGCTTTCCTTTGAACACTAAAAATATTGCACATATAACAAGGATCGTGGTCATGACATAGAGGAGTGTAAACACCTTTGGAGCTTGATCAAGGAGTTGATCAAGGCTACGAAGTTGAAAGGCAAGGAAAAGCCCCAATAGAAAAATTTCTGAATGAGATAGTTTGTATGAATGTCATCTATGCATTTGGGTGGTATTCACTATTTTTGGAAGAGGTGGACTATCTTAGCAAAACAATAAAGTAAAACACCATACATGCTTAACTATTATTTCTCCCAAGAGGAGGGCTCATCATCCAATTTTATTTACTAATGTTGAGCTGCCCCAAAAAGTAAAACACCATACATCCTTATAATGATGCTATTTTTTATACAACAATGATCAACAACTATTAGGTGGGATGCATCTTGATTGACACAAGGAATTATGTGAATGTATTATTTGACTCTATGTTTGACAGACTGAGCTTGTCAACAAATCAGCTTGTGGATCAAATCAGCTTGTGGATCTGACTGGTCAATTATATGATTTTTTTGATGAAAAAATGAAAGAAATTAAAATGATAGGCCTAGTAGTCAATTGAGGAGAAGGAGAAAAGTAGTTCACATCCAAAATGGACTTCTTAGTGATGTACTCTCTACTAACTGATACACCTAAAATATATAACATTTATGTACATATTTTTATACCCTTATAATAGTGGAAGGTATTTATGTGTTATTATTTAAGGTAGATTTAAATGGATAAAAAATAGTGAATGGAGTGAATAAGAATCAAATTTGGAGAAAAAATGAATAAGGTGTGCAAATGAACTGTGGCGCCTAAGTGCTCAGGACTAGCGCTTAAACTCCAAGAGAACAGAGAAGGCTGACACTAAGCACCGAGGACCTTGCACTTACATGCTAGAGGTACATATTTGAAAATTAAATGAATTTGGACAATTTTTTCCTGGAAGATTCATGGAATGTGGACACATTTTTTAGAAGAAACCAAATCACCTTTTAGAAAATTATAAATGAAGGCCTTAGATTGAATTGAAGAGGCCGCCACCGCCCCCCTCTCTTTAAGACTTCTTTCTACCACCCCTATCATAGAATAATTAGGATACTTTTAGAGAGAAGAAAGAAAGGAGTTATAATTATGTTAGTACAGAGTATTGTAGGAGAAAAGAATAGATTTAAAGGAACTTCAAGAGTTTGGTGGAGAGGAATTTGAGATAAGTTTTTATGTTTGTGACTACATTTGGTTTTAATTTAGATTTCTTGTGTGTTTACATGATGTCTATTTTTAAACTCAAGTGTTGTTGTGTTTTCTTCATGAATTCTGAGTACTTTTCTTTATTTTTTCCTTAAAATGATAAGTAATTAAGTGTTGGATGAAAGTTGTGTGAAGTATTGATCTTTAATGGCGGAATAAGTTGTCATGATTTAATCCTTTAACTTCAATTACTTCTTCATTTGATCAATGAAGATATTAATATTTGTTGTGAGAACATGAAAGATCCGAGATGGTATTGTCTCAGTCAATTAATGGTAAGAATCACATGAGATTGTATGAATGATAATTTAATTCATATGGTTGAGTGCAAATAAATAGAGAAATAAACTTTGAAGAGTGTAGAGTAAGATGACTTTAGAGTGACAGGCTAAATCCCCCAATTTGATTTGTTATCTTAGGCCTTGATAAGAGATGTTAGCCCTCAGGTGGAGGGAGAAGAGGGAAGACTTCAGTAAGAGCTAGTATCTTCCCTACCGAGCCCATCTTCAAGACTATTCAAACTTTAAATTAGTCAATGTTCTTAATATCCTCTCTAGTAAGGTTAGAGAATAATATTGCTCCTATTTAACACAATACAATTTAAATACTTCCACAACAAAATTTCTATAGCTATTTTTTATTCATGATAAGGAGAAAGATATTTAATTTATATTGCTTTCATCTTACAAAAATCTAGTTAAATTTACTTAGTTGTTTACTTTCTTTTCAACTATCAAAAATTAGTAAAAAGAATCAAACTTTCATTCCTATTATAACATCTACGGTTTGAGTAAAAATATTTTTCAAAGTAGAGTTTGTTATCTAATTTCTTCTTAAAAGATTTTAATTCCCCCTATGGGTTTGATATTGGATGCTTAATCGAAAAGTCATATACCGCTTGATAACGATACGTATACTTGTATAGTATCCCAATTTTTAAATATAATAGTTGCACTCTTATTTATTTTAGTGTCAAGTTTTTTACACTGTTGTAAAAGAAGAAATATAAATAAAAAAATTATGAATATAACCACACATACTTCATAGTACTGTCATAAAAGTCAGAATCAAGTTTTTGGCGTCTTTGTAAAAGAAGAAATATAAATAAGAAAATTGAGAATATAATTATAAATAATTTGTAGCACTGCCGTAAAAGCCAGGATCAAGTTTTTGACGTCATTGTCGGAGATCAAACCCGGTTCACCCGCCTTACAGGCCGACATACTCAACACAATACTACAACATTCCTGTCACTCTAACGTCATCTAACTCTACACACTTCAAAGTTTATTTCCCTGTATATTTGCACTAAACCATATGAATTACATTTTCATCCATACAATTTCATGTGATTCTTACCATTAGTTGACTGAGACAATACCATCTCAGAACTTACTTTTTCTCTCAACAAATATTAACTTCTTAATTGGTCAAATGAAGAAGTAAATAAAGTAGAAGGATTAAATCATCACAACTTATTTTGACGTTAAAGATCAATACTTCATACAACTTCTATACAACACTTAATTACCTATCATTTTAAGGAAAAAGATAAAAAAACCTACTCAAAATTCATGGAGAAAACACAACAACACTTAAGTTTAAAAATATAAATCATGTAAACACACAAGAAGTCTAAATTAAAACCAAATGTAGTCACAAAGATAGAAACTTATCTCAAATTCCTCTCCACCAAACTCTTGAAGTTCCTTTGAATCTCTTCCTTTCTCTTACAATACTCTCTACTAACACAACTATTACTCCTCCATTTCTTCTTTCTAAAAGTATCCTAATTAATCTATAATAGGGGTGTTAAAAAGAAGTCTCAAAGAGAGGGGAGCATTGGCGGCCTGTTCAATTCAATCCAAGCCCATCTTTTATAATTTTTCAAAAGGTGCTTTGATGTCTCTTCAAAAATGTGTTCACATGCAATGAATCTTCCAAGATTTACCTTCTTTCAATAGCCATTTGAATGTAATTTCATGCACATTAATTATAATCCATGTTTTCACAAAGAGTTGCTTCAAAAACCCCTTAAAAAATTCATCCAAATTCATAACATTTTCAAATAACTACCTCTGACGCGTAAACATGAGGTCCTCGGCGCTCAGACATGACTTTCTCTGTTCTCCTGACACTTAAGCGCCACTCCTAGGCACTTAGGCGCCATAGTTCACTTGCACACCTTCTTTATTTTTGCTCCAAATTTAATTATTTTTCCACTCCTTTCACTATTTTTCATCCATTTAATTGAAGCTGAAATAAAAACACAGAAATACCTTCCATTAAAATGCTATATCCTCCAAAATAGATATAAAAATGTGTGCATAAATGTTCTATAGTTTAGGTGTATCACTAACCTACAACACTATCTTTAGCCACCAACTTCTAAACACCTTAAAGTAGTGGTCTCTACTTACCATGTAGCAATAAAGTTTCTAGGAGATGGAGACTTTGAGAAATCTTAGGTCCATTATGTTTGGGTCGTTAGGAAGATGGAACGTGATCCACCAAATGTCAAAAACTAGAGAAGAAAGGGGGGGGGTTGGTCTTAAGATCAGTGATACCGCTGTAAAGATCTCAACAATCGATAGAGGATAAGGTAAATAATTTTTATCAGTGCAGTTTTTTATGCATGACATAGAAACTTGTTGATTCAGACTCTAAAGGCACATCATAATGTTATTACTTGGTCAGTCATGGACATGTCAGGTGATGTGATTGATAGGACGTTCCATTGACTGAAAGTTGAACCACCTATTTGGCTAATAAAGTAGAGGATCAAGACTTTAGCCATAATTCTAGCAAGGCCAACCCATAAGGTACAAAAGTTGATGGAGCCTGAATACATTATAGAGGTGTTGTATTTGATCCATGATCTTCATTTTAAATGACAATGCGATGTATATTGTTATAATCTTAATTTTTTCTTATTTATAATTCTTACTTTGCAACGGTGCCAAAAACTTGCTCACCAGCAACAACTAAGCAAAAATTTGACTTTAAAACAAATAAGAATACAATTATTATATTTAAATATGGGATACTATGCAAACAAAGTATCATTATCAAGTAATATATGACATTTTGATTAAGCTCCGAATATTGAACCCACAAAGACAAAAGACAATATGCAACTAAAATTAGAAGAAATTAGATAACAAATTCTACAGAGCAGAATATTCTCACTCAAACTTTAGATATTATAATAAGAATGAAAATTCAATTTTTTTGTATTTTTTGCTAAATGAAAGTAAAGTTAACAACTAATTAAATTTAACTAGGTATTTGTAAAATGAAGACAATATAAATAAAATATATTTTTTTTTATCATGAATCAGTAACATGTATAAGAATTTTGTTGGGGAAGTATTCAAATTGTGTTGTACCAAATAGGAGTAATAACATTCTTTGCCCTTAATAGAGATGCTATAAAGAATATTGGCTAATTTAATGTTTGAATAACCTTGAAGACGGGTTAAGTACGAAAGATGCTAGCTCTCAGTCTAGAGTTCTCTTTTCTCCCTCCACATAGGGCTATTAGCTCATATCAAAACCTAAAACAATAAAACAAATTGGGGGCTTTAGCCTATCTCTCTAAAGTCCTCTAATTCTACACCCTTCAAAGTTTGTTTCCCTATTTATTTTCACACAATCATATGAATTACATTCTCATCCATACAATCTCATGTGATTATTATCATTAGTTGACTGAGGTAATACCATCTCGGATCTTACATGTTCTCACAATAGATATTAAAATCTTAATTGGCCAAATCAAGAAGTAAATGAAGTACAAGGTTTAAAATTATTACAACTTATTCCAACATTAAAGGTTAATACTTAACACAAATTCCATCAAATACCTAATTGTTTATCATTTTAAGGAAAAAGATAAGGAAAACTACTCAGAATTCATGGAGAAAATATAAAAACACTTAAATTTAAAAGTAGAAATCATGAAAAAATTTAAGAAGTCAAAATAAAAACAAATTGTAGTCACAAAGATAAAAATTTTTCTTAAATCCTCTCCACCAAACTATTGAAATTCCTTTGAATCTCTTCCTTCCCATACAATACAAACTATAAGTCAAAATATAAGGAAAAGGGGGTGGCATCGCTTGTAGAAGAGTCTCTTGAAAATAAGAAAAAGGAGAGAGAGAGAGAGAGTTCTTCAATCCAAGTATTCTTTTATAATTTTTCAAAAGGTGTCTTGGTGTCTCTTCAAAAATGTCCACATTCAATGAATCTTCCAAGTGTTTCCTCCTTTCAAAAGCCAATTAAATGTATTTTTGTGTCTATTAACTATTTTCCACATTTTCACTTGCTTCAAACACCTCTTCAAAAATTTTCCCAAATTCATTAAATAATTTAGTAACCACTTCTAGCACTTAAGCGCGAGATTCTTGGTGCTTAGGCTTGGCCTTCTTGATTCTACTAGAGCGTAAACACTAGTTATAGGTGCTTAGGTGCCACCATTCTTTTGCACACCTTCTAAATATTTTCTCCAAATTTAATCCTTTTTCACTCCTTTCACCATTTTTCATCCATTTGATTGTAACTG
>JXCR01093047.1:2875-21602 GCA_002079205.1 Phalaenopsis hybrid cultivar | reverse complement strand
CACCAACAAGGGGTTTACGCCAAAAGACCACCAACAAGGGATTTACGTCGAAAGAGGGCCACGAACAAAGGGGTTTACGCCAAAAGACCACCAACAAGGGATTTACGTCGAAGGAAGGCCACCAACAAGGGAAAAAGACCACCAACAAGGGATTTACGTCGAAGGAAGAGCACCAACAAGGGATTTACGCCAAAAGAGGGGCCACCAACAAGGGGTTTACGCCAAAAGACCACCAACAAGGGATTTACGTCGAAAGAGGGCCCCCAACAGGGGATTTACGCCAAAAGACCACCAACAAGGGATTTACGTCGAAAGAGAGGGCCACCAACAAGGGGTTTACGCCAAAAGACCACCAACAAGGGATTTACGTCGAAGGAAGGGTCACCAACAAGGGGTTTACGCCAAAGGAGGACCACCAACAAGGGATTCACGCCAAAAGACCACCAACAAGGGATTTACGTCGAAATAGACCACCAACAAGGGATTTACGTCGAAATAGGACCACCAACAAGGGATTTACGTCGAAATAGCACAAGGGGTTTACGCCAAAAGACCACCAACAAGGGATTTACGTCGAAATAGGGCCACCAACAAAGGGTTTACGCCAAAAGACCACCAACAAGGGATTTACGTCGAAGGAAGGCCACCAACAAGGGGTTTACGCCAAACACCAACAAGGGATTTACGTCGAAAGAGGGCCACCAACAGGGGATTTACGCCAAAAGACCACCGCCAAGGGATTTACGTCGAAATAGGGCCACCAACAGGGGATTTACGCCAAAAGACCNGATTGAATTAACATTTAATTTGACATCTTTAAATCAATCGCATCATATGGCAAAAAGAAATCTTCATTGATCCTCCAAAATCTGATATATCGGGATACAATCTAATCATAAAATGATCTTGATCAAAACAAATTGTAGACTTTTAATGTCATATTCATCCTTCTGACCTCTCGGAGTTATGTAGAAACTAACCCTTCCGGAACAAAAGTCCCCCTCACATACACTTTGAGGCGTGCATGTTTCATAATTCCAAGGGTCGATGTCCCTCGAGTTCTGGATCACGCTGATATCCAAATGGTACTTTACTGTCATCCATTTTTCTGAAAGTAATTGATATTCTTTTTTGGGGAACCCCTGGTACACAATGCTTTGCCAAATCTGCTTCATTTCCTTTGAGAACGAGGACTGAGCCAACAGGAAGAAGAATTTCCACTGCTCCACGAAATTCAGCTGGACCAACCACCTGTATTTCCTTCTGGAACATTTTATTGCATTTGTTGACGAGAGACACAGTGCAGAAGGGTCTCACGAAATCGTGGTTATCAATATAGGGTGGTATACAATCTCCTTCTTCATAGACATTAATTATGTAGTTGTTGAGTACACTATCTGCCGGTAAAATACGTCATTCTACCATCATTTTTATCATCCTTTTCATAAGCGGTGACAGTGGGTCAACTCATCATGTCGAATAATCCCTGGGGGATTCCCTCTTTTATCATATGCATAATTATAGCAACATCCGTACTGAATTGTGATCCTCCCCTTGCCTTTCATCCACTTTCGGGGCTCTGAATAAGTCTTTTTCTTCAACAGACCTTCCCGGCCTCTTTTCCTGAGATCAAAAATGTATTTCACCATCCTTTTCTGTTCATTTTCGAAAAAGACGTCAATATGCAATTCCAATCCTTCTAAAATATTGACATATCTGCCCCGTATCCTTTCAAAATACTCAAAATTTTGCTTTCGCATCTTCTGGAACATTGTCAGTTCCTCTTCAGAAATTATCTGTAATCTCCTGGATAGAACGTACTGCGAGACGTATGGCGCTACATCTAGATGTTCCTCACTTCTTTGAATTGTCGGGATTATAACACATTTCTCCCGATGAGCATCATATTTCATATATTCATCACAAAAACCAGCTAGGGAATACTCTTGCAAAGTAGTCTCTACAATTGAACTTTGTGGAACCTGCCTTTTTGCTGCAGTTTGAAGCGGAACATTCTGGATTATTTGCTCAGGCATTTCTTCTTAATTTTGAGAAATCAAAATATGCAAGTTGCCTCCTCAGCTTGTATTTTTGCTAGTTGTACGAGTGTTTTGCGTTTCTTTCGACTGACAATCCTGTGTTGGGTGCGGGTCAACCGTACTTTTCTCGACAGATTTGTTGGAGCGCTGATGAGCTCTCCCTCTGCTGTTAAAACCATTGACCGCATCTGCCCAACTCTTCCCGACGGATCATCATTATTTTCCTGAGTTTCCTCTCCAATTTCATGCTTTCTTTTCTTTGCAGTGGTGTCAATATCCTTACTTTTAAAAGAAAATTTTAAAGTGCGCCTTTGGTGTCATTTTTGGGAAGTTTTTTGGATTTGACACCACTGCAAATAAAAAAAAAACATGAAAATGGAGAGGAAACTCAAGAAAATGATGATGATCCGTCAGGAAGAGTTGGGCAGATGCGGTCAATGGTTTGAACAGCAGAGAGAGAGCTCATCAGCGCTCCAACAAATCTGTCGAGAAAAGTATCGTTGACTCACACCCAACGCAGGATTGCCAGTCAAAAGAAACGCAAAACACTCGTACAACTAGCAAAAACAAGTTGAGGAGGCAACTTCGAAGCATATTTTGATTTCTCAAAATAAAGAAGAAATGCCTGAGCAAATAATCCAGAATGTTCCGCTTCAAACTGCAGCAAAAAGGCAGGTTCCACAAAATTCAATTATGGAGACTACTTTGCAAGAGTATTTCCTAACTGGTTTTTGTGATGAATATATGGAATATAATGCTCATCGGGAGGAATGTGTTATAATCCCGACAATTCAAAGAAGTGAGGAACATCCAGATGTAGAGCCATACGTCCCGAAGTACGTTCAACCCAGGAGATTGCAGATAATTTCTGAAGAGGAACTGACAATGTTCCAGAAGGTGCGAAAGCAAATTTTGAGTATTTTGAAAGGATACATGGCAGATATGTCAATATTTTGGAAGGATTGTAATTGCATACTGACGTTTTTTCCGAAAATGAAAAGAAAAGGATGGTGAAATATATTTTGGAACTCAGGGAAAAAGGCCGGGAAGGACTGTTGAAGAAAAAAACTTATTTAGAGTCTCGAAAGTGGATGAAAGGCGAGGGCAGGATCACAATTCAGTACGGATGTTGCTATAATTATGCATATGGTAAAATAGGGAATCCCCCAGGGATTATTCGGCATGATGAAGTTGACCCGCTGTCACCGCTTATGAAAAGGATGATAAAAAGAATGGTAGAATAGCGTATTTTACCGGCAAATAGTGTACCCAACAGCTGCATAATTAATATCTATGAAGAAGGAGATTGTATATTACCCCATATTGATAACCACAATTTCGTGGACCCTTCTGCACTGTGTCTCTCGTCAGCAAATGCAATATAATATTCGGGAAGTAAATACGGGTGGTTGGTCCAGCTGAATTTCGTGGAGCAGTGAAAATTCCTCTTCCTGTTGGCTCAGTCCTGGTTCTCAAAGGAAATGAAGCAGATTTGGCAAAACATTGTGTATCAGGGGTTCCGCAAAAAAGAATATCAATTACTTTCAGAAAAATGGATGACAGTAAAGTACCATTTGGATATCAACGTGATCCAAAACTCGAGGGACTTCGACCCTTGGAATTATGAAATAAGCACGCCTCAAAGTGTATGTGAGGGGAACTTTTGTTCCGAAACATATCTTCGTAAGAAAGGCTAGTTTCTACATAACTCCGAGAGGTCAGAAGGATGTATATGACATTAAAAGTCTACAATTTTTTTCGATCAAGATCATTTTACAATTGGATTGTATCCCAATATATCAGATTTTGGAGAATCAATAAAGATTTTTTTTTGTCATATGATGTGATTGATTTAAAGATGTCAAATTAAATGTTAGTTCAGTCTTGCAATGAACATGGAACGATGCAAAATAAAATAAAGAAAACATCTAATATAAGTAAATTTGAAAATATGTATTTATAAATTATAATAAGTTAAATTAATATTAAAACCTTAAATTTTTGCGTAAACCCCATTTCGGGGAGTTCCTAGGGCTGGCCGAAAATTTTAAAGAGAGTGGAGATGCTGCCAAAATTTCTTCTCTTAAAATTTTCTTTGATTTGTTCATTACCTGTGTGCTTGAGATCTTCTTGGAAGTGCTGTGGGGAACTTTCAGGGCTGAAATTTCGGTCGAGCTTACTTCATTTCTGGAACTTTTGTTTTTAGGTTTTCTTGCGTTCATCATTTCTGATTTAGTGGTCAGTTGAGGTAAGCTCCCTATAATTTTCCTCTTCTTTGGTAGTTTGGTTATGACAAATTTCGTATCATGTGAGCTTTTCTTCATATTATTTACATAACTATGAACTTACTTGCAAAAATATGAGAAGTGTGATACCCTCTCTTAGGTGAAGATTTGAAAGTTGTTGCTTGGAATTTGGGAGTCTTGCTAGTTTGTTTTGGAGAACTCATGATGCATGTCATGTAATTCCTATGTTTTTATACTTGTTTCATTTGAATTTTAATCATTTACATGCATGCCATCCAATTCTTATATACCTACAAATTTAGCACATGGGTTTTGATAAATTTCTTCCCATATTTGTATTTTCTAAAATTTTCAAGGACACTTTTCTAATGAGATTTAAAGTACACTTTTGTGGATGTTCAATACTTGTACCTTTGGTGTCCGATTTGCAAAAAGACATGGAATTTTCAGTGGTTAATTTGTAAAATTCAGAGATCGTTAGTACTCAATTTGCAAAAATCTGAAATCGTTGGGTGGTCTTGGGATGCATTTTACTCTTTTAGAAATACATATGGAAAAGCATATTTAGGGATTGCCTATATTACCTTCGTTGCTTGAAATATTTGAAAGTAAGAAATGCATGATGAAAATTATTTTGTGAATTGGAAAAGATGCATTTGGGGCTTATGTTTCATTCCTCTTGCTGCCTCTCATCAGAATACATGGAGGAAATTATGTTTATGAGCTGAAAAATATATGTGGAGCTCATATATTGCTTCTCTCGATGTCCCTTGATAAAATACATGCAGGAAATTATGTTTATGAGCTGAAAAATGTATGTGGAGCTCACATTTTGCTTCTTTTGCAGCCCCTTGTTGAAATATATGCTGGAAGTTTATTTTTACATGCTGAAAATTACATTTGGGGCTCCAATTTTGCTTCCCTTACTGCCCATTGTTGAAATATATGTTGGGAGTTGTTTTTAAATGCTGAAAATTATATTTGGGGCTCACATTTTGCTTTTTCTTGTCACCCCTTGATAGAAAATAAGCTGAAGATCATTTTTCAAAGTTGGAAAATTACATTTGGGGCTCCCATTTTGCCTCCCTTGCTGCCCCTTGATGGAAAATATGCTGGAAATCATTTTTCAAAGTTGAAAAATCACATTTGGGGCTCACACCTTGTTTTTCTTGTTGCCCCTTGATGAAAAACATGCTGGAAATCGCTTTTCAAAGTTGAAAAATTATGTTTTGGGATCAAATCTTATTTTTCTTGTTGCCCCTTTGATGGAATATATCTTGGAAATTATTTTTAAGAGTTGAAAATTATGTTTGAGGCTCGGTTGGCCATGTCCTTGGGCTCAGTTTGGGCTCCTTTTAGTACTTTATGTTGGCTGAAATATTTTGCTGGTTTGCTATTTTTTGCTGATTTCGGTTTGCCCCTTTTGCTGGGCTTGGTTGGGCATGTTCTTGGGCTCGGTTTGGGCTCCTTTTAGTGTTTTATGTTGGCTGAAATATTTTACTGATTTGCTCCTTTTTGCTGATTTCGGTATGCCCTCTTTGTTGGGCTCGGTTGGCCATGTTCTTGGGCTCGGTTTGGGCTCCTTTTAGTGTTTTATGTGGGCTGAAATATTTTGGTGATTTGCTCCTTTTTGCTGATTTCGGTTTGCCCCTTGTGTTGGGCTCGGTTAGCTTTGTTGAGAAAAATAGTTTGGTGGTTGTTTTTGCTCCCTCCCTGGTTTTACATGTGAGCTTTTTTTTGTGGATTAATTTGAGGTGGATTGGGTGGCTGTTTTGCTCTTCTCCCTAATTCTATTTGTGAGCTTGTTTGTGAGTTAATTTGAGGTGGATTGGGTGGTTGTTTTGCTCTTCTCCCTAATTCTATTTGTGAGCTTGTTTGTGAGTTAATTTGGGGTGGATTGGGTTGCTGTTTTGCTCCTTTTCCGGGCCTTAACCGTGAGCTAGTTTAGAGCTTAATTAAATCTTGTTTGGGGCCGTTTTGCTCCCTTTGCCATGTTTGGCCGTGAGCCTCATTTGATGTCTATTGTTTGGAGATTGCCTTTGCGTTGTCCTTACCCGTGATCTTTGTTATACCCTCTATTGTCTTACCCGTGGAACTCTCTTTTTGGCCCTACCCAAAAGATACATTTGGTTTCTTTTGTGAGATATTTGATATATATTTCATTGTAAACTTTTGATGGAGAAGGGAATTAAATCGTTTTGACATCGGTATGTTTTTCTAGAAGGCTAGAGAATCATTTTTTTTCATTAATTAGTGTCTCTTCTTTTATGAAATGTAAAAGGCTCTTGAAGCTTCATTTTGAGTTTGATATAAATTGAATTCATGTTGGGTTTGGAAATCCATAAAAGTGTCACTTGGAAAGGATATCCTTCTCGGGATTGATCCGGTCATTTTCTTTTTTTTTTTTAATGAATTTAAACATTTTAGAACGATCATTCATGATTTTATTTTAAGCTTCACTGATTTGGCATGGTTTAAAAAAATGGATCGGTCTCCTTTTCATTCGTTTTATTTTCTTTTTTTTAACGGTCAAGTTAAAAATGAGAATTTCCGATTTAATTATATTTAGAAATGATTCACAGTCTTAAGGAAAAGAGAAAATGGAGAGAAAATTTAAAAATAAGATTTGGATCTTCGAGGTGATAAAATCTAAAGAGAGGATAGAATAATGAGTCATCCGCTCCTTTTTGCATATGAAAGATAAAACTGTAAATTGGAAGAATATTTAGGGGTTGGAAGAAAGCGGGAGTTTAGATAACAATTAAAGACATGGATTGAAAAGATTAGTAGACATGCACTTAGGTCCTTTAAGTTTGGAATAAACCTACATCCAATTGTCCTAATTAGATTTGAATCACACTTCACAACTCTTTTGTCAAAGCTATAGGTTTACCCCTTAGGTTTTAGGAGCCTGATGGTGAGCTAAGCTTAATGTAAAGAGGTTTGAAGGTCAGTTGAAAAGCACTTAGTTGATGTTAGACACTTTGAAACACTTCAAGTAAAGTGTATGTTTCCTAGGTCTTAAGAGCACACTTTAAGAGAAAGTTTATCATCCTAATTTTCAAATGATCCTAAGATGTCAGACATCTGACCCCAGTTCATGAAATAACTATGACACTAGGTACGAGGGTGCACTAGATTGTGATTCATGACAGATTTAATTGGATCAAATAATGAAGTTCTTACCTTAACTTGACAAAAACTGAAACCCAATGCTCCGGAATTTGAGTTTGTATTACACTCAAATCCTCCTGCGAATTGGGGACATTCTAATATCACATATAAATTTCCTATTCTTGGTCCTTTATATGTGATATTGTATTTCATTTTATTTGTTTATCTTTTTTCTACGATTTACCTGTTTCTGTTAAGTCCTTTTTCAGGTCATACTTTCATCTTTTACACAGTGCATAATAGCTAAACTTAAAGGAGAAATGAACCTACCAGGTGTACAGGTTTAATTTATATTACAGCATTTTTATTTTCCCAGCATGTTATATTGCTTTTATATCATGTTATACTACTCTTTATAGCACGTCATACACTTCTTTCGGCATGTTATACTGTCTTTCCTTTTTACTGTACAGTACATTGTTACTTTTCTTTCACACTGCATGCTTAGTTATTTTATATTTGATATGTTATGCCTTAGTATAAAATAACTTAGTGGTTAGTAGCATTTTCAAAACTAAAATTAAACCAGGAGATGCTATTACGAGGAGTTTGGAGCGAACATCGTGGGCAGTGCGACGAGAAACAATTTTCAGGTGGATCTGTAGCAACAAAACATCTTTACATCGCATAAACACATTCACATCACATTATATATCTTCTTTAGTTTAAATAACAATATATAGGATCACTCTTTAGGCTTTTTATACAACTTTGTTGTACAATTATAAGTCTTAACGCTTTAGGATTCCGAGGTTACCGTGTGGTACGGTGTAAATCCTCTCATCTCTTTAGGCCATTTGCACAGTTCGATATTGTGTAAATATAAGTCCTAAGTCCTAAATGATTTGCAGGATTAAAATATCAAATAAACGTCACTTCAAAGACATAAAACCAAACATTATGACAGTTGGGACATCCCCAGGATTTCTCTTCGATCTGTGCTATATCCCCTACTTTTCTTCCCTTTAGATTCCTTAAAAAATTGTTCATATTTTGAGCCATTCCCATTTGATTTTCCCATGTCCAATCGTGACAACCTAAACTTTGAAATCTTGAAAGCAAAACCCTCTGATCTTAATCGAGAGTTTTCTTAAGTGTTTTTGGTCATTTAAGATGTAATTAACTATATGGGTTTGCCTCTATAGGGAACCTGAAACTAAGATAAAATAAATCTTATCTAATTTTTTATGTTAGGTAGGGAATTTTGTCGACAAATAAGACAATTTCGCATACCAAACGGAGTCACAAATTCTTTAGTCTAGGTGATTGAATCCCTATTACAAGTGATATATTTATTTCTTCGGGATAAGTGTATTGCTTGCAAGTATTGTATTAAATCATCTAAACTATTTAAAATGTGAGACTTGTTTGGTCTCACTTATTTTATAAATTAAAATGTTACTTTTAAAAATTAAAAAAATGTTATATTTATATTTAAATTATTTTCAAAATCATAAAATCATTTACTTTTTCAAATCACGAAATTTAAAAATAAAACGGCCGACAATTATTTGTGCATCTTATATTCTACATAATACATGCCCAATTGCCGAATCTAATTGATGCTGCCTAATTACTAAAGGTGTTATGCTGATCATATTCTAATATAATCTTATCTCTCTATCCTTACATAACTTTTACCACATCAATCTGAATATGTTCATTTCTGCTGCACCAATGTCGCTATTACCAACATTATTATTATTGCCCGATACCAAAATTCATATGAAACGATTAATTAAAATTTAAATTTTATAAAAGTTACCCCTCAAATTATATAGATTTTCTTATTCAGCAACACTTTAGAGCATTCCTATGTTTAAACCACTCAATTTTAATTCTAAAAAATTATGTCATTACTTATCTCCACATTCTCTAATATAAGACATCCAATAACAACACCAACAACAAGCCTTTATCACACTAAGTGGCGTTAGCTACATGAATCATTTTTCTCCATTGCTTCCTATTGATTGTCATATTTCATTTAATTCTAAAAATTTAAGATGATTTTTTTATACAATATGCCCAAGTTTTTTTAGGTCTACCTTTATTTTTCTTAACATGAGTTGAATCTAAAACATCTACTCTCCAAATCGGATCATCAGATGGTCGACGTTTAATGTGAGCAAACCATCTAAAGACGACTCTCTCTCTTCTTGTCCACCCTAGGAGCTAAACCAACCCTATCACAGATATATTCATTTTGCATTTTGTCTCTAAGTGTCAAGCCACCCATCTACTTGAGCATTTGCATCGCAGTAACACTTCTTTGTTTTATGCTTCTCTTTTAAAAGCTAACATTCTGCACCATAGAGCATTGTAGTTCTCACCACCATCTTATAAAATTTTTCTTTCAGTCTAAGAAGGTACATTTCTAACGCACAAAATCATGACAAGAATATAAGACATCCAAAATAAAAAATTATCAAACGAAAGTTAGCATTGCCAAAATTGAATTATATTCAAGGTTCTCTACATAGAAGCAACAAGAAAACAATAAAAAGTTGGGACACATAACGATAGAATAGTCCTGTTACAAATTCATTGAGTATATCAAGCCAGGTGAAATAAGAAATCGAATACTGCTAGCTATGTACATGTAACGGATTAGAGATAGAGATATCAAAACTAAGATTAGTCGGAACACATTAAATTAACAACCATACAAACATTACAACATAGCGCTTTCCTTTTAGAATTCATAAGAATATCAAATGGATACGACCAGCTATGCATCCCAAACCCGATTAAGAAATCCCCACTAACGAACTTGAGGCCCGTTTCGGGCGGTGGTTTTCAGTCGATGAGGCCTGGGGCCGCTAATTTGTGTCGTTTAGGGCGGCATTTTTGCTCGCGGCACCCACACTGTTTAGCAAAACGTGGGTCCCAGGTTCATCCCCACGGCAGGCATTTCTTCTTCGATATTTTACACGCTTGCCCCTGGATTCCACCCCACATTCGTATTCTGCCTTTACCTTCCCCGCGGAAATCTTGCTTCCTCTGTCCTAACCCGTCGTTCTGAGCACAATTTTCTTCCGGTATCACCTTTCTCTATATTTTCTTTGAGAAATTTTCATTTCTCGTGGATTTGCACCGCATAGAAAATTTTTCGTTCATATTTTCGGTATTGTCATTTAGCATATTTTTCATTCACACACACACTCTCTAAAGTGAGACAGTGAAATAGATAGCCTCAGAAAATTACTGTTACAACATATTAAGCATAGCTACTGATACCCCTTGTGCCATATAATGAAAAAAAATTGTAAGAAAGGGGATCTATCATCATTTTTATGCTCACTGCTAGGAAACATATGTAGTTGTGGCCTGTTTAAGCATGCTCATGTAAATCGAGTTACAAATGTTATGCTTAGAAAATCATACTTTTCAATCACACACACTCTGAAGTGAGACAGTGAAATAGATTGCCTTAAAAAATTACTGTGAAGACATATTATGTATAACTATTAATACCACATAGGGAATATAATGAGAAATTATTGGGAGAAAAGGCAACAGATCATCTTTGTCATCATTTTTATGCTCACGGCTAGGAAACATATATAGAATTTCATGCTTTGTTACTGAAATTCATGATTAATACCACTTGGGCACTCTTAAGACAAAAAAAACATATTTTTCAATAACACACTCTGAAGTGAGGCAGAGAAATAGAGTCTCAGACAATTTTTGTGAAAGCATATCATGCATAACTACTGATACCCCTTGGGGCATATAATGAAAAATTATTGGGAGAAAGAACAATAAATCATCTCTACCATCATTTTTATGTTCACTGCTACGAAATAAATGTAGAACTTTGTGTTTTATTACTGAAATTTAGAACTAATACCGCTTGGGACTTAGAACAAGAAAATCATATTTTTTAATCACACACTCTGAAGTAAAGCAGGAAAATAGAAAGCCTCAAACAATTACTACGAAAAAATATCATTCATAGCTACTGATACCCCTTGAGACATATATGAGAAATTATTAGGAGAATGTGCAACAAATCATATTAGTCATCATTTTCACGCTCACAAGGAAACGTATGTAGAATTTCGTGCTTTGTGACTGAAATTCATAGACAATTACTGTAATGACATATCATGCATAACTACTAATACCCCTTGGAGCATATAATGAGAAATTATTGAGAGAAAGGACAACAAATCGTTTTTGTCATCAATTTTATACTCACTGCTAAAAAACATATGCAGAATTTTATGCTTTGTGACTGAAATTTAGTAGTAATACTATGTGGAGGATTCTTATGAGAAGAAAAACATATTTTTCATCACACTCTGAGGTGAGGCAGTGAAGTAGATATCCTCAGAAAATTATTGTGATGACATATTATGCATAAAAACTAATACAACTTGGGGCATATAATGAAAGAATATTTTAAGAAAGGACAGCAGATCATTTTTGCTATCATTATGTAGAATTTCATGCTTTGTGACTGAAATTCGGTAGTAATACCACGTGGAGCATTCTTATGAGAAGAAAAGTATATTTTTCAATCACACACACCCTGAAGAGAGGCAATGAAATAAATAGCCTCAGAAAAATACTGTGATGACATATTATGCATAGAGACTGATACCGCTTGAGGCATATAATGAGAAAATATTGTAAGAAAGGGCAACAGATCATCTTTGCCATCATTTTTTATGCTCACTGCTAGAAATTATGTAGTTGTGGTATGTTTGACTGATGTTATTGCGACATTATTGAAGTGTTAGTGGAGTGGTAAAATAGCATCTTGGTAACACCCTAATGATATCACAATAAGACTACAATAATATAGCGAAAACACCATATAATGCATAGCTACTCATATCCCTTGGACATATAATGAGAAAATATTGTAAGAAAGAACAACAAATTATCTTTGTCATCATTTTTATGCTCACTGCTAGGAAACCTATGTAGAATTTTATGTTTTGTGACTGAAATTCAATGGTAATACCACATGGAGCATTCCTATAAGAAGAAAAGCAAATTTTCAATCACACACATTCTGAAGTGAGACAATGAAGTAGATAGCCTTAAAAAATTATTATGATTCCATATTATGCATAAAAACTGATACTTCTTGGGGCATATAATGAGAAAATATTGTAATGATAACACCCCAATGATATCGCAATATGACTACTATAATACAACAATAACACCATTTAATACATAGCTAATGATATCTCTCGGGGCATATAATGAGAAAATATTGTAAGAATGGGCAACAAACCATCTTTACTAGCAGTTTTATGCTCACTGCTAGGAAACATTTGTAGTTGTAAACCGTTTGAGCATGCAAATGAGAAAATATTGTAAGAAATTGTAATAGACCATGTTTGCTATCATTTTTATGCTCACTAATAGAAAACATATGTATTTTTGGTATGTCTAAGCATGTTCATGAGTACCTGTTTTTCAAAACTTTTGCTTAGACAATTACTATGACAACAAATTATGCATATTTATTGATATCATATAATAAAAAAATATTGTGAGAAAGGATAACATATCATCTGTACCATCATTTTTTATGCTCGCCACTTGAAAACATCTGTAGTTGTAGACTGTCTGAACATGATCATGCGTACCAGTTTAAATTTTATGCTAAGAAAAACATTTTTTCAATCACACATTATCTGAAGTGAATCAATGCATCAGATAGCCCCAGAAAAACTGTGGTAGAATATTATGCATAGCAACTGTAATTCATTGCTCATACCACTTTCATGAGACATATACAGTTGACATGCTCTTATTTTGCATGTTTGTTTTTCTATCATAGTAATAAAATGACTAAGACCAAAGAGGTTGGTGTGCTCGCATTGTGGAATAAGGAAATCAAAAAAATTTTCTGTGACCTTCGCCTCATCGACATTGACCAAGGAAGTAAGCCAACTACATATTTCAACAAAGAGGGATGACAAAATATTGTTAAAAAATTTGAGAGTGCAGATAGAGAGTATGAACAAATGCAATTGAAGAACAAATAAAATCAACTTCAGAAGGATTGAAAAATTTGGAAGGAATTGAGGCGAGGATCAACGGACTTAGGTTGGGATCCGGTGAAGCGAACAGCTGATGCTCCGGAGGGGTGGTGGACATAAAGACGTGCAGTAAGATTTTTCTTTTCATATCTTCTAATTTGGTCAATTTCATTTTTATTTAATAGTGTATGTTATGATCTTGTAGATCGTGCCCGCTGCGAAGAAATTTAAACTTTGTGGGCTTGAGCCCGAGTTGGAAGAGAAATTGGACCGGAGTGAAATATGCATGTGTGCCCAATGAAACAGAGTTTTGTGGCACCCAAGTGAACTTGGCAGTCGACCTATCAGATGACTCAACCAAAGTAACCTGCCCGGACCTCCATGAAGTCGAATCCACCTGTTGTTTTAAGCGTCCACGAGTAGACAGTAAAAAAGAAAGGTGAAGCCGCTTACGTCATAAATCAGATATCATAACTGGTAGCTTTTTCCTACGCTGAACCGCATACAGTACAGGAACATTCCATCGAGAAGGTTGTGCAAATTTTGAATGCAAATATGAAAATATCAAAGGTATGAAAACGTTATGGTAAGGAAAAAGCTGATTTTAGAGCGAGTATTTCAATTTCCAGATGATAGGATTGAAGCAGGAGTGAATGAGTCTTTGTTATACCGTCGGCGCCGTTGTTGTCTCGCTCGTTCGTGAACTCTGCGTGAATGCAAAAGAATCTGTGGGCGGGGGAGCCTTCGTGCTAGGAAGCTGATTCTTTTGATCCTATCACCATAAATGATCTTGTTGGCCTCCCCTGCATTCCTGATTGCGATTTCAAGCAATTCCCGCCTCCTGATTATCAAAAGATTATAGCCTTCCTAACTAACTTCATCGATCAATGGAAGGTTCGTTCTGGGAAAGAGGTCTAAGACACCCCTGTATCATTTCTGCTCTGTGCCATAGAGAAGGGACAACAGGAGGAAGTGTAGAAAAGAAGTTAATGTCGCAGAAGCAGATCACCAGGACCACCTTTTCATCTGCTAGCCCTACGTGGGGTTCATCTCGGGAGAGGAGAGTTTCTTGCAGCGTCCCGAGCCTTTGCAGTGAGACCATTCAAGTGTCGAGATAATGAGGCGCTTAAAGGATGTCTCTGGAGATATGCGATGTCCGCATGCAGACACAACACTGTGCGGAGCAGCATCAGCGACAGTATGGATACATGCACCGATGTATTTAAGAAGTGCAGTGATCGCTACCGTCAGTGACCTTCCCAAATGCATCTTCATTCGAGCTTTATGTTCCGAATGATGACGACATGAAGGAGACCAACAGTGATTAGGCGACTCTGGCATTGTCATGTGTTTGCACTCAGTGAGAAGCTTACACACAGTTGAGTCCTTGCACCCTTCATACGAGAGGAGTGTCGTTCGAGTGGTTGTGGTAGTGGCGTAGGCAACTACTGCAATCTTGAGTGCCTTGTATCATGTGATTACTTGAGGGTCAATAATAGGGTAAGTTAGAGGGTATTGACATACGTCAATTTTACGTGATTTTACCTACATTTTATATGTTACTTTTATTTGTTTATCACAGATTTACGCTTGAGAAAAGTTTTTGTTAATGTTGTGCAGGTTGCAGGGTTGAATACGAACAATTTGGAACGAGAAAATCAAACAAAAAGTGCCCTAAAGCAGCATGACCATGCTTAGAAATAGTGTATCCACATCATATATCAAAGGGTTGCGACGTGACCACGCCCACAATCAGGCATGGCCACGCCGGCCTTACAGTTTTGTGCGTGGCGACGACAATTATGGGCATGCCATCACGACGAGCANATATACGTCAATTTTACGTGATTTTACCTGCATTTTTCCTACATTTTATATGTTACTTTTATTTATTTATCATAGATTTACGCTTGAGAAAAGTTTTTCTTAATATTGTGCAGGCTGCAAGGTTGAATACAAACAATTTGGAGCGAGAAAATCAAAAAAAAAGTATCCCAAAGCAGCATGACCATGCTTAGAAATGGTGTAACCACACCATGTATCGAAGGGTTGTGACGTGACCACACCCACAATCAGGCATGGCCATGCCGCCCTTAGAGTTATGCGCGTGGCCACGACAATTATGGGCATGCCATCACGATGAGCGGGAAACACATTAAGAAGGACATTTAATGGCCCAAGCTATGATTCTTGCTATAAAATTGATTCCTATGGCTTCTTGGAGGGAGATTTGCACCATAGAAGGCTTGGAAACTACTAGAGGAGGATTTGTGGAGAGAATTTGAGTTCTTTCTCGAGGGTTCTCTTCCTCTCTTGGTGGAAACTTAAAAGAAGGATTTTTCTTTTGTTTTGTGAGTTGTGAGAGCTTTGTATGAGGGAGAGTTGTTGTCGTCAATAAGTAAACAAATTATTGTAAGTCTTTCATATATTTGTTGCTTGCAATGTACTCTTGCATATTTTTTTCTGCTATGGTTTTCTCTGCGATGCATGGCTAAATTCTTCTTTGTGTTTTTGGGATGTAGAGAGTAGTGGATTTATCGTTATTTTCCGTAATGTTTTTCCATTAACTGTTTTCTTCGAGTTTTGATGGTCGTGTTGTTGGCAAATCTCCGAACTTAATTTACTCAGTTTGGCCAACTAGGAAGTTAAAATGTTTTGTGAAACTACGATATCTACCCGCGGCGTAGTGGAAACGAAGGGTTAACCACAGAATTCTGAGAGAATAGACATATTAAAGTGGAATTTTGCAATCATTCCAAAGGATCGAAAAAGCCATGTGTCAAGTCGTAGGAATTGACGAAACCTCAACTTCATGGATTCTAAGCTCCTTTTGACCTAGACATAGGCATAAAGATTATTTTTTAGCATACACCAATCCTAATGATTCCCTTCATTTTAACTAGCATATCTTAGAAGGCATAAAGGAGAGCCGCATACATTTTTTTGTTCAGTTGTCAGCCACAAGCATACATTCTTTGTTCGGGGAACATCTTATTTCATTTATAATTAAAATCATGTTCTGAAATTTTAAAACCAACTTAAAGAGAAAAAAAAAAGAAAAGAAAGGAAAAAAAGCTGTATAACTAAAGCGATGGAAATAATGCTTCATGAAAAAAGTAAAAACTATTGTTTAAGTTAATATACCTCAGATCTCAAGATCTTTAGAGATTCTCCCACAAATTGAAGCTTGTCCAAGTCAATGGGATACAAATTATTCAGATCAGCCTCTGAACAAATAGGGCTCTGAATAATAGGACCTTTTACTTCGTCTATTTCAAAAGGGACACCAAACGCAGTGAGAGGGGTAAGTATGTCAGAGAAAATTATAACACCATCTGGATGGAAAGCTCGCCAAGGCTGCAAAGAAATTTCCACAATGAGATCAACGTTCTCTGACCTCATTCTGAAGGATGGATGTTTCTCTGAAAGTTTTCTATAGACAGCCATATACCTTCCTGCTTGCCGCATCATCCATGCTGGAGGCCTGCTAACAAGATTCCCCCTGGCAGCTTGAACCAGCAGTGGATCTGGGTATTTAATTATAGTTTAGAAACTAACCAGTTTAGCTCAATATTTAGCAGTAATATAAAACTAAGGCAAGTACTAAGCAAGGCTAGTGTCTCAAACACCTCGCAGTCAGGCGTTATTACTAAGGTGTTGCCTAAGCATGCACATTGCCTTAAGAATTTGAGCAACAAGGAAAGCTAGTTTAGTTGATTGGAGGGATCAATGCTATTACTTCCAATGTGAAAGGTGACATGCTATTTGAAATAGTTTATTATGATGTAAATTTAACATGGGGTGATGTGGAAAGAGCATTAGGATTTGGAGAAACAAGTATAAACATTAGGAAGCAAGTTGGATCAAATATAGTAGCAAGAGCTCCAAATAGTAATATAGTGTTTTAAGGGAAAAGAAGATGAGTATGATAACACAGAAGAAGAGATGTACTCTTATAAATCTAATGATAGAAAAGGAGCATGGATGATGATGATGAAAAAAATAAATAATTATAAATTGGCATTAAAGATATAATTAGACCTACACTAAAAGTACTGCAAGAAATTATAATTAGGCAAGATATAATTATAAATTGGCATTAACAAAGTAATTTGACTATTTATGTAGTTTAAACGGTGCCTTTTGGAAACATTATTTGAGAGCAAGAATTTTGAATTGTTTTTAATTCCATTATACTCGGAAACACCTTAAAGACACATATTGGAATGGTTAATCCATTTATCTCTAAGAACTAAGGAATTAAATTCATCAAATCATTTTATATCATAAGCTAGGTCCCATAGGATTGGAGAACTAAATGGAGAGGATGTGCAAGAAATAGAATAAAGAATGAGCGAGTGTGTGAGAGAAAGAGAGAGAAAGGAGAGTGAGAGGTTGGGGAGGAAAAGATTGTTAGAAACTAGGCTGCGAGAGCACTTCGTTAAAATGTAAAACTAACTACAACTAGTTATTTACATCGTAATTTAAAGTTTAGTTACAACAATAACAAGAAGCCAAAATCACACTCATTAAGTGGGGTTGGCTACATGAATCATATTTCGTCATTGTTAGGTCCCAAGTCCCGAACGTGAAAAGTGGAGGATTGCGTTAAGTAGTCGACGGCTAGCATAAAATTTTTTGTCGAAAAACTATGACATGCATTTAAAGCATTAAATCATTGTGTCAGTAATTTAAAGTTCAATTGCTAGGTTTAATATTTAATTAACTACTAGTTAAAAAATATTAATTAATTAACCATTATCTTATAATTAAATTGCTAATTGGTTACTAATGAAGTAAGAGAAAAATATTAGTCAATTAATGGATTAACTAATAGCTACAACTGAGTAATCATAATCAATGTTCATTGAGAATACTAATTATAAAAACTAGTTATTAATAGCAAAATAATCACTGAATATATAGCTGATCAATTGACTTATCAAACAGTTAACAAATCTAGATGTAATTAGCAACCTGGCATCAAGCTAATAAGCAAACAAGCATACTAATAAACTATAACACTATTCATAATTCATGTACATCCTAATTAAAACCAAAAAGTGCTCCTTCAGTATTAAGAACACGCATATTAGCCCCCAAAAAGGTAGCTGAGACTTGAAACAAGCGTAAAAAACATCACAAAAAAATATATTCCCAATCCATTTGCCAAAACATAAAAATCCAATGGTTGAGGGAAAAAAATGAAATGATTTATTCACTAGACTGTTTTTATTATTAATTTATTAGCATACAC
>JXCR01093042.1:35450-46101 GCA_002079205.1 Phalaenopsis hybrid cultivar | reverse complement strand
AATGAATTTGAACAAGAAATTAGTTGATAACAACAAAACAACCTAGAGTATTAATTTAATGACTAAGTACTTATAAGATACTTCACGTCAGAATAAAAACCTCAATCTGATATATTTGTTGTATGAGGCCTACTCAATAGCATTACTTTGATGTTGTGAAGGAATAACATCGTGAATCATGAGTGCTTTATTGGGCCTTGGATGAAAAAAATTATAAAAAACTCAGCTGTGCAAAAAAAAAATTACATATTTATGGCAAACAATTGACAGGTGCTAGAATAGGTTATATAATGACTAAATGGTTTCCAATCATATAAGGATTATAACAAACATCATCCTTAGATTTGAATCTTTTGTATCGATCATGATGAGGCTTACAAAAAAGTATCCAAGTCCAGGGTTTCCTCTAGAGCGATTGGCTCTTTTGATCATTGAAGCGGGCATTCCTCATGAAGCGGGCATTCCTCAAAATTCATTTATTGACTTACTGCATTCATTGGTTATTGATAGTTAGTTGGTAGATAGATCCACCCTATTCCTACAGTTTTAAAAGTTGGATCTTCTAGTTCCTATAAAAACATGACTGAGTTAGATATTTATCATCAACCATATGAGGACCTCATGGTGCCTCGTACAATTATTTCTCAACATAATGTTGCGAATATGGAAACCGGTTCACTGTTCAAATTTGTATTTTCTCATGTTTGGAAGCAAAGCGGATTTGATACTCGAAATTAATTGTTATTAATTCATTCAATGATTTGCTGCAGAAGAGAAAAAGAAATAATTAATGAGCTTCATTAATTATTTGATTAATTCCCTACTGGGTCTAATGACATGATGAAATTAATAAATAGGCATGCTAACTCCCCTTGTTATCTCTCTTCGACATTAATAGCTTCTCAGGTACTTCTTCTGGTGTGTTTCGGTTTAAAGCTCTTGGGTAGAGAGAGAGAGAGAATGAAAGAAGGAGATGAGAGAGAAAAAGGTAGAGAGAATGAGTGTTTTCTTATAATTGTCGAGGTGATCGACGGGTGTAATCCTCGGGTAATAAAATCATCTATTGCTCCGTGGACATAGGCAATTTTTCGAACCACTTAAATCTGTGTGTTTCCACTGTGTTTTCTGTTTTGCAAATTTTTCTCGATCTGGATTTTCACTTTATTGTCGTCGTTTTTCACAACAACTGTTATAATATCTCAGGTTTGGATCTGAAAGAAAACGATGGTCGGAGACAAAGTAATGGCATCGAGGATCGAGAAGTTTAATGACACAGATTTTGGTTATTAAGGAAGCAGATAAAGGACTACCTCTATGAGAAGAAATTTTATCTTATGTTATCGGGAAAGCAACCGGAAAAGATGGATTCTCTGTCAGGGAATCAAACTTGGGAGCTGACAGAACTTCCACCAGGGAATAAGGTATTGCACAACAAGTGTGTATACTGGTTAAAGACTGCGTTTGATGACAGTAAGAGGCACAAGGCTAGACTTGTTGATAAGGGTTTTCGGCAGAGGCAATATATTGACCATGCAGTAGGAGTTGTAAGAAAAACATGAGTAACCCAAGAGAGAGCTTAGAGATATAGAGCTATATTGACAATGATATGTCGGCTAATGGTGTTACTCTTGAGAAACTGAAGTTGTACTCGACTTCAGCTGGTTTTCTGACATGAAAACCGGAACTTTGAGTTGCAGGAGTGGAGGATATCACGTTTGAAGAAAAGGACAACGCAGCTGGTGAATGATGCAGCCAGTGTACCGGTCTCCAAGTAGGAGATTTGTTACAAATATGAAAATCGGTTAACTGTTCAAATTGGTATTTTCTCATGTTTAACAGCAAATTGGATTTGATACTCAAAATTGATTGCTAAATTAATTGCTCTTAATTCCTTCTATGATTTGTTGCATAAGATAGAAGAAAATAACTAATGAGCTTTATTAATTATTTAATTAATTTTCTAATGGGTCTAATGGCATGATGAAATTAATAAATAGGCATGCTAGCTCCCCTTATTATCTCACTTCGGCATTAGTAGCTTTCCAGGTTCTTCTTATGGTGTGTTTCGGATTGAAGCTCTCATGTAGAGAGGGAGAAGGAGAGGAGAGAGAGGAGAGAGAAAAAGTTGAAGAAAAAGAATGTTTTCTTGTAATCGTCTAGGAGATCGACGAGTGTAATCCTCGAGTAATAAAATCCTTTGTAGCTTCGTGGACGTAGGCAATTTGCCGAGCCACGTAAATCTGTATGTTTCACTCTTTTTTGTTTTGTGATTTTTTTTCTCGATCCGGTTTTTTTTTTATTATCGTCGTTTCTCAAAACACATAAAACTACAACTATCTTCAGCAATGTCACAATTCATCATTCTAAAATGGTGGTTTATGATAACTTTAGTTTTGTTCAATCTTAAGAATCAATCTGAAGTTTGTTCATTAAAGAGGGTTAAACCAGAGTCTATTAGCCAAAGCATTAATGGGAAGAAAATCTTTCTCCATTTTCCCAAATTTACAAGATTCCAAACAAGAATAACTCTAATTATTACATGATAGATTTTAAATTTATTAACAGTTAGATGTTAGCACCCTGATTATTCTTATTTTATCCTTAACTTGTAAGAGGGTTTACTTCATAAATAAAGCATGAACTTTTACTCAGTAGCTTTTGAAATAAATTATTGAAAAGCAATAAGCTTTACTTTCTTAGTATCTTCTTTCGTTTCTTG
The DNA here is from genome assembly GCA_002079205.1 of Phalaenopsis hybrid cultivar. Classification (NCBI taxonomy): domain Eukaryota; kingdom Viridiplantae; phylum Streptophyta; class Magnoliopsida; order Asparagales; family Orchidaceae; genus Phalaenopsis; species Phalaenopsis hybrid cultivar. The sequence continues at coordinate 43,382 of JXCR01093042.1, read as the reverse complement.
CATCACTTTTTCTATGCATAAAAGCTAATAACTATCGATGACAAATGATGGCCTGGATAAAATGATGAGTCCTGATGATGTGTGAAAATCAAATGGCTAATGATGATCAACGGCTCCATGGCATTGATGCTTCACCAATCTCCCCGTTGGTTGTATAACAAAGAGAAAACAAACATCAATGGGGCTAGTAGATAGCATTAATGTGGAAGGATTAGAAATGTCAAGAGTTGGTATAAAAGTGACATAACTAAATTTGTCGTTCCTTTTACTTTTTTTTTTTCTTTTTTTCGTTTTTGGTATAACTGAACTACAAATCTCATGTATCACTCAACATGAATTAATAGAAAAAGATGATTCATAAAGAGAACCCCAAATAGTTAAATCTAATACTGATAAACTTGCATTTACAGAACAAAGTTATCAACATATCTAGGCAGATAGTTTCTAGTCCCAACATACACGCATGTGTGGTGCATGCAAATTATGCCACTACAACGCCATAAATTAGTCTTCTTCGGGAAAGTTTTATTACAAAAAAAAAAATGGATGTTCAGAAAAATTTGATCCGCACGATTACTTTGCGTGAATGGAAAGTAGTCTGTAAACAGACGACATATCTTGGTTTAAGAGAGGAGTTGGCATGTCTAAACAGTGATGAAACTGTATAATTATAACCAGGAACAGAATAACGTTAACTGAAACCTATATAAGTCAGTAAGCCTCGAACCTGCAAACTGAAATCACCTCCATCACATGAAAACTTCTCCAGAAAACAAATACATAGTTCTAAGGATTTCTGGACGATCGATACAAGTAACAGCTCTTGTTGCTCAACTGTTCAAAAGTAAATGAAAATACATTTAGTAAAGCTCCCTGGACCAATCTCACTTCGAACAAAAAGTTTCAGGTGACATTAGCGGAGCCACACCTGAGATAGAGAGGATAGCTGAGACGATCACCTCAGCAACCGAGATGACTGCTTCAATCTGTGACCGACTCCAGCCCTGCAAGGCCAAACTACCGTCTTCGGCGACTCTAATTCCCTCTTCCAGTATAGAAAGGAATGCTTTCAGGCCAGGCCGCGCAGCACCGGAGAGCAACCCCTGCGAAAACCTTGGGGGCCTTGTCTCGCAAAGGATCTCAAGGAGCTTAGAGATCTCCGCCATCGAGATGGATCGATCAGCACATACAGAGCGACGAAATCGGCCACTGCGAGGGTTTTAGTGGAAGATTTCCCGCAGAAGCAGACTGTGACTGGGAGGTGAGAAATGGGGGAAAATCGCTTGAAGAAGCAAATTCGTCTGCAAACCTTTATCTCTCGACTATGTCGGTTTGTATTATGCCAATAAGCCATGGTTTTCCCTTTTTTGGCTTTTCTCTGTGAGATAATTACATACAGAACATCCAAAATGTTGATATTTGCAAATCAACGTCTTACGTGAGTTTTCGAACTACAGAATTTATGCATAAATGTGTGGTACTACTTCAACTAATTATTTTAGTGTTCAAGGATATCATTCTTTTTCTTTAAAAATATAATCTATAAATATTAATCTTGTGGCATTAAATGTTTTTAATTTTGTATCATAGTTTTATGGTTTATTTACATCCATACCACACAGATCTTATGTATTTACATTCTTAACGCCTAAACTTTAATATTTACATGCATAATGCTTAAATTTTTAATATCACATTCAAATTATCATTCACTTTTCATCACATGTACAATAGATGCCTTTCATTTATTTTGGGAAGACATTTAAATAATATTATTATAAATTTTAATATATTTATAAATAAGAGCTTTGTCATAAGAAATTTAGCTAAGATGGCACTGACACGTCAGCAACATTGTGGCCCTAATGACCAACATCGAGCAAAATGATGAATTTTTTTCCGCCACGTTGCAACACGAATGTTCCGCAATTAGGCTGATGTGGCACTTTCCACTACGGCAACACTGTAACTCCACTATGTTGTGATGCCGAAGCTTAATTTTATAATTTAAAAGGAGCAACCTAGAGTTTTAACTTTTTGATCGCAATTGTCTCCCTTGCATTCTTGAGAAAGAAAACGAAGAGTTCCTTGGTGAGAGCTCTCCACTTAAGATTTTGTGTGTGAGCTTCCTTCCGCGACATCCTACATTCTTATGGAATGTTCGTTGTCGGAGACAGTGTCATTGGTAAGCAAATGGAGCTTGCAAGGAGCTTTGCAACTTTGGAGCATTTAACATTATGGATTTCCACGAACTCTTTGTATAGGTGGAATCTTCTTTCCCTACATCTTTTTCTTGACATAGCATTAGGTTTTGTGTTAGAGGATTTGGTTTAGGATGTTGTTAGAGGAAATTATAGGCTATGAGCTCTCCTACATCCCCTCCTCACTTTTGAGTTAAACAATTGTAATAGAGCCTCTGTTTTAGCCCTAGCACGACAGCGCTATACCCATTTTGAGTATAGCCCTTAGGCGCCACCTTCCGACGCCTACATGTTGTAACCACTTTTGCTTGATAACAATGAGACATTATCTTCACAATTCCATGCTATTATCACATAGAACTTTGTATGGCGCCTAGGCGCCGCATATTATCTTCATGGCGTGAAGACGACCTTCAATGATCGATAATTGTAATGCTGATATAGATTTTGTGGTCCTCTATTTTCTTCTTTTCTCCTTTTTTCTTAAATGAGTTGTCAGTTTGTTTATCGTCGTATGATTCTCTTTTCCAAGTAAATCTCTCTTTTGAATCATATGGATGATCCAGATAAGAGAGGAAATCAGAATGTAAGAACATGAGACAATGAAGACAAATAAGATAAATAATGTTGAGAACTTTCATGAAGCAAACTTAATGGCCCAAGTGTGTACGTCTAAACAAGATCGAATAAAAAATGTCTTAAAAACATATAGTGGATAAGACTCTACGAGAGCAACACATAACTAAAAAATTCCATTGTGGTTGTTTGTTACGGGGTCAATAACAACTCTCAAATGAATGTATCCATTTTGGTTAATTACATCTTAGGGGTGGATAAGAATACTCTCGATTAAAAAAAATCACGCTTACACTTATATAAAAACTAGTAAGGAGATCCATAGATGATGGTTATCTCAAGGGAGCAATCTGATGCCTTCAAAGCTCGCACCGATCCATACAGGTCGAGAGTGAGTCTCTCACAATCCCATGTGTTTGACAGCTTATCGATGGCCATAGCTCGAGTCGACTTATAAGGTTCACACTATGCTTCCAGAGTCTAATCGAGGCATAAGGTTTGAGGGTGAATCATTGTGTCCCAAATGGGAGACAACCTATCTACAGTCGGGGCCTACGAGTCTACATCGACAAACCGTCAAATAGACCAACAGGGCTCAAAGTGGGTAGCAAAGGAGAGGTGGAGTGATCCTAATCGGGTAAAGATAGTCAGATCAGGATACCATGAATTTGTCATCACAAGTTATTAGGACCTCTCGTTTTCTTGGTACTAAAGGTAGCCGACACTACATAACCTGAGACCACCTTGTCAGTAACTCAAGAATTGCGTCGTCTAATGAGACCTCTCTAGTCTAGCCCTAAGGTTAATAGAGAAAGATTATAATCTCATGACCCCATGCAGGTAGGAAGAGCAGATGCAAAAATTATACCTGCTGAAGTAGAGAAGATGTCATTGGAGTGAAAAAATAATAGTGAGGTTCAAATATAAAGCTGAAAACACTCTCAATAAAAGACTTACTCTTTGTCTATGTCAAGAAAGCCTCTAATACCCTAATTGTATTAGAAGACCGCCTAAGAAGTAATCTATGCTAGGTCATTCAAGTTGGAGAAGCACGAGGACTTCTCATCGGGACATGAAATATGATGTTGTTATCTAATATGTCCTAAACGTGAAGGCCCTATTAATTATGACTTGGGTGATAGCATTGTTGCGCGACTCATTTAAAATCTGAAGACAATGAGAAAAATAAAGTGTAGGTTTTGAATTTCCTAAATGTTTTATTTATAAATTTTAAATAAACTTAAATTTTTATTAGGATTTTGTAAGAAAATTATAAATTTTTAGGTCCTAGAAAGCCTAAGTGATTCACGCGATTCTCAAACAAAATCCATAAGATAAAAAGTGAAAAACTGACAATCACTTGCAAGAAGCAAAAAAGTAAATAAAGTTAAATAAAACGAATAAGAAAGGTCGGGTGTTGCTTGTTTTTATTTATTTCTCTTTTTATTTTTAAAGAAGTCGTAAGCTTGTCCATCATCACATAATTTTATTTTTTGAATAAGTCTTTCTTCTGAATCATGAAAATGATTATGAGAAGAGAGAAATAGGTAAAGACAAACATACAATAAATCTCGCAATGATAGGTCAAGTATGTCCGCCCAAATAAGATCGAACGGAAACACCTTTGACCAATATTCGCAAAAGAATACCTACATAAACTACCAATGACCAGAAACTCAGGTGTGTTTGCTTGTTATGAGGTATAGAGTGCTTCTAATGGAACATATCCCATTTGGTTAATTTCACTTGGGGGTTGCCCAATAATACTCTTGATCTATAAAATTTTGCTTACATTAGAAGTGACAACCAACATAAGGTTATCAAAGGGTTGTTATTTTAAACGAGAATGCTTTGATGCTTTCAGATCTCCCGCTAAGTCATTGGATGGAGAGCGAGTCTCTCACAATTCCACATGGGTAACAGACTCATCAACATATGGAGCCTATAAAATAATTGAATCATCCTGACGTGGAATCCCAATACGACAAAACACATCTAAGCCATAAAGGCAAATGACAAATCGTTATATCTCAAACAAATGGTAGCTCATCGGGAATGAGGCCATCGAGATTATATCAATGAAGGTGAAAGAAGCGAAATGGTTTAATGGGATGGTTAAAGGAAGGGAGAAGCAATCTCTAAGGGATAGAGGTAACCAAGTCAGGGAACCACGAACCGATCATCCCGAGTCACTATGACCCCAAGTCTACCTAGTAGTGAAGGTGGTCAACCCAACACATCTAGANTCCCAACATACACGCATGTGTGGTGCATGCAAATTATGCCACTACAACGCCATAAATTAGTCTTCTTCGGAAAAGTTTTATTACAAAAAAAAAGGGATGTTCAGAAAACTTTGATCCGCACGATTACTTTGCATGAATGGAAAGTAGTCTGTAAACAGACGACATATCTTGGTTTAAGAGAGGAGTTGGCATGTCTAAACAGTGATGAAACTGTATAATTCTAACCAGGAACAGAATAACGTTAACTGAAACGTATATAAGTCAGTAAACCTCGAACCTGCAAACTGAAATCACCTCCATCACCTGAAAACTTCTCCAGAAAACAAATACATAGTTCTAAGGATTTCTGGACGATCGCTACAAGTAACAGCTCTTGTTGCTCAACTGTTCAAAAGTAAATGAAAATACATTTAGTAAAGCTCCCTGGACCAATCTCACTTCGAACAAAAAGTTTCAGGTGACATTAGCGGAGCCACACCTGAGATAGAGAGGATAGCTGAGACGATCACCTCAGCAACCGAGATGACTGCTTCAATCTGTGACCGACTCCAGCCCTGCAAGGCCAAACTACCGTCTTCGGCGACTCTAATTCCCTCTTCCAGTATAGAAAGGAATGCTTTCAGANAGGATAGCTGAGACGATCACCTCAGCAACCGAGATGACTGCTTCAATCTGTGACCGACTCCAGCCCTGCAAGACCAAACTACCGTCTTCGGCGACTCTAATTCCCTCTTCCAGTATAGAAAGGAATGCTTTCAGGCCAGGCCGCGCAGCACCGGAGAGCAACCCCTGCGAAAACCTTGGGGGCCTTGTCTCGCAAAGGATCTCAAGGAGCTTAGAGATCTCCGCCATCGAGATGGATCGATCAGCACATACAGAGCGACGAAATCGGCCACTGCGAGGGTTTTAGTGGAAGATTTCCCGCAGAAGCGGACTGTGGNAGCACATACAGAGCGACGAAATCGGCCACTGCGAGGGTTTTAGTGGAAGATTTCCCGCAGAAGCAGACTGTGACTGGGAGGTGAGAAATGGGGGAAAATCGCTTGAAGAAGCAAATTCGTCTGCAAACCTTTATCTCTCGACTATGTCGGTTTGTATTATGCCAATAAGCCATGGTTTTCCCTTTTTTGGCTTTTCTCTGTGAGATAATTACATACAGAACATCCAAAATGTTGATATTTGCAAATCAACGTCTTACGTGAGTTTTCGAACTACAGAATTTATGCATAAATGTGTGGTACTACTTCAACTAATTATTTTAGTGTTCAAGGATATCATTCTTTTTCTTTAAAAATATAATCTATAAATATTAATCTTGTGGCATTAAATGTTTTTAATTTTGTATCATAGTTTTATGGTTTATTTACATCCATACCACACAGATCTTATGTATTTACATTCTTAACGCCTAAACTTTAATATTTACATGCATAATGCTTAAATTTTTAATATCACATTCAAATTATCATTCACTTTTCATCACATGTACAATAGATGCCTTTCATTTATTTTGGGAAGACATTTAAATAATATTATTATAAATTTTAATATATTTATAAATAAGAGCTTTGTCATAAGAAATTTAGCTAAGATGGCACTGACACGTCAGCAACATTGTGGCCCTAATGACCAACATCGAGCAAAATGATGAATTTTTTTCCGCCACGTTGCAACACGAATGTTCCGCAATTAGGCTGATGTGGCACTTTCCACTACGGCAACACTGTAACTCCACTATGTTGTGATGCCGAAGCTTAATTTTATAATTTAAAAGGAGCAACCTAGAGTTTTAACTTTTTGATCGCAATTGTCTCCCTTGCATTCTTGAGAAAGAAAACGAAGAGTTCCTTGGTGAGAGCTCTCCACTTAAGATTTTGTGTGTGAGCTTCCTTCCGCGACATCCTACATTCTTATGGAATGTTCGTTGTCGGAGACAGTGTCATTGGTAAGCAAATGGAGCTTGCAAGGAGCTTTGCAACTTTGGAGCATTTAACATTATGGATTTCCACGAACTCTTTGTATAGGTGGAATCTTCTTTCCCTACATCTTTTTCTTGACATAGCATTAGGTTTTGTGTTAGAGGATTTGGTTTAGGATGTTGTTAGAGGAAATTATAGGCTATGAGCTCTCCTACATCCCCTCCTCACTTTTGAGTTAAACAATTGTAATAGAGCCTCTGTTTTAGCCCTAGCACGACAGCGCTATACCCATTTTGAGTATAGCCCTTAGGCGCCACCTTCCGACGCCTACATGTTGTAACCACTTTTGCTTGATAACAATGAGACATTATCTTCACAATTCCATGCTATTATCACATAGAACTTTGTATGGCGCCTAGGCGCCGCATATTATCTTCATGGCGTGAAGACGACCTTCAATGATCGATAATTGTAATGCTGATATAGATTTTGTGGTCCTCTATTTTCTTCTTTTCTCCTTTTTTCTTAAATGAGTTGTCAGTTTGTTTATCGTCGTATGATTCTCTTTTCCAAGTAAATCTCTCTTTTGAATCATATGGATGATCCAGATAAGAGAGGAAATCAGAATGTAAGAACATGAGACAATGAAGACAAATAAGATAAATAATGTTGAGAACTTTCATGAAGCAAACTTAATGGCCCAAGTGTGTACGTCTAAACAAGATCGAATAAAAAATGTCTTAAAAACATATAGTGGATAAGACTCTACGAGAGCAACACATAACTAAAAAATTCCATTGTGGTTGTTTGTTACGGGGTCAATAACAACTCTCAAATGAATGTATCCATTTTGGTTAATTACATCTTAGGGGTGGATAAGAATACTCTCGATTAAAAAAAATCACGCTTACACTTATATAAAAACTAGTAAGGAGATCCATAGATGATGGTTATCTCAAGGGAGCAATCTGATGCCTTCAAAGCTCGCAC
>JXCR01093042.1:22158-33568 GCA_002079205.1 Phalaenopsis hybrid cultivar | reverse complement strand
ATTTAATATATTTTATACAATCCTCCAATCTTTACTTTATTATGTTGTTCTTCTACTTGTGGAAGGCAGCTCTTCTTGAGTGACTATCTATTTTCCTTTATCCACTAGAGCTGACCTCGGGGGTAACACTGTCTCACTCCTTAGGTTTATCTCTGTGGTTTCTCCTTCTTGAGATGTTGTAGTTAAAGTTTTTGGTGTCTTTCCTTCTTTCAAATTAGTGCAAGTGATTAGGCTATAGGGTTCAATTGAGTGAGATTAGCTCCCCTCCCCCAGTTCATATAAACAAAACTCTATCATATTACTATTAGGTGGAACTCTAAGTGGTGGACTTATACTCGCTAAAATGGCAAGGTTGCCTCTGAAAAGAGAGGAGATAGGGAGGTTCAACTACAAAGTTGAAAAAACTCCCAACAAATGACTTACATCTCGTCTGGGTCGGGGAGCCTCTGACATCCTATGTGCACTAGATAACCACCTGAGTAGAATTTTTTGTCGGGTCAGTCAAGTTGAATAGGCATGGGGTNCCCCAGTTCATATAAACAAAACTCTATCATATTACTATTAGGTGGAACTCTAAGTGGTGGACTTATACTCGCTAAAATGGCAAGGTTGCCTCTGAAAAGAGAGGAGATAGGGAGGTTCAACTACAAAGTTGAAAAAACTCCCAACAAATGACTTGCATCTCGTCTGGGTCGGGGAGCCTCTAACATCCTATGTGCACTAGATAACCACCTGAGTAGAAATCTTTGTCAGGTCAGTCGAGTTAAATAGGCATGGGGGTTTTTTCTTGAGACATTAAAAATGATGCAGTTATTTAGAGTGATTCTTAGATATTATGAAGGCCTTATTAATATGGCTTGAGATATGCTGTGCAATGGAACTCGTTTAAAATCTAGGTCGAAGGCCATGCAGGAAACAAATGTTGGTTTTAAAAGTCATGAATGTCTTAATCATAAATTTTAATTAAAAATATAAATTTTATTAGGATATTCTAAGAAACAAATATAATTTCAAGGTCCTTAAGAGCATAAATTGCAATTTTATTGCACCCAATACAATTAGAAAAAGTCATGAAAAATCTTCACACGCTCCCCCTCAATAGTATTTGTGTATGCATATGCATAGACATGACTCCCTATAGAAGAATACCATAATATACTGCCATATATATTAAGCATGTAAGCACACCATAAAATAAAAAAAAATGACGTTTGGCTGGCACAAACAAATCAACAAAGAATAATAGTCAAAGATGTCGAAAAGATTGCCTAACATCATATATCTTAGTCCAACACACAATCCAATGAGAATGCGTCCTAAACAATATCTAAGTGCTCAGGGTAAATCTATGGGTACGTATGACTTTGAAAGGGTCGTACATTGCCCCGTCCTAAAGATCCAAGGGATCTAAAGTGTGTTACTCATGATGAATTTTGAAAGGGTTGGGCACACATATAGCCTAACTTGTTACGTGCTTAACTTTAAAATTATGGCGAATGTAATAATTTGAAATATATATATATTTTTAGGCTTTAAATACGGGTCCTTAAATGCGGATTCGTGACATTCAAGGTGACACGAGTTAGATTCCTTGTATTCTCAGCACAATTATATTCATTTCAATCTCGATGCGAACACTCGCACTGCTCTCCGGGATCTACCTAACAAGTAATGCTTGTTAAAATTAACTCATCTTGCTCGTCGGGATCGCCAGGATGCGATGACTCTTAATGACGACAATAAATATATCAGTGAAGATAGAGTCGATATAAATATAAAGTGCATGTAATCAACGATGTTGAAGATACTCCAAATAACATAACTCGAAAGTTATTTAACATGTTAGACATTGCATGACAACCATTATGCTTTAGATTTAGTAATTACTACAAATTATCCATTCTTGTCAGTATATTAAGCTTATAATAATAAAGAAATGTCCCTCCATAATATTGTAATTAGTTTATTGAATTAATAAAACAAATGATCCTGGAAAGAATTTAATTTTCAATAATTTGATTTTTTTTTTCTAAATTAGGATTGGAATAAAAATAATATGTGTCATAATGGGAAGAGAAATGTTAAAGAGAGTCTTAAAGTAAAAATATGCATTGTTTGCCCTGGATACGAANAAGCAACCTGTATGTCAAGGAAAAATATAAAGAATGACCTCTTGACTGTGTAGCTCTGTTCTGCACCTGAATTACTTCTTCTAAAGCTTTAACTCCAGCATCACCTTCCATTGATACTTCCAGCCGAAACAAAGATCCAGTTTCTGAGAAAACAAGAAGAAACAGTTTTCCCATTGAAGCTGGAATAAGCACTGCATCAACAATCAAATCACCAGAAAGTGTAAAGTAGTGCATGGGACTGATGCTATCCTGTGATAGGTCATATATCTTTACAAACATATTAGTAATCAGCATTAGTTGGACCTGAGAACCAGGAACCCACTCCACCCTGCGTATATATGCTCCTTGCAAAGCTAGCTCGATAGCAAGACGATCGGTCACTTCACCTCGAGGATTTATGGTGAGGATCTGACAGTCTTCATATCCTGCCACAGCAAGATAGTTTTCAACAATAGGATTGAAGACTACATGCACTATTTCAAAACGAACATTGTTCCTAGAAAGTGGTTTCGCATTGGCCTTATCTGCCGTAACAGGTCCTACAGTTGGGTGTCCAATTAGCTGCATAAGGTCAAATATAGCCACCTTGTCGCCCTCTCCAACAGCAAGCCTATCTCGAGCACTGACACTGAGCAATGATTTGGTTAGAGAACCGATAGACAATTGTGATTTGAGTTCTTTGGAATTTGGATAATCTGTCTTGATCTTAAGGTCAAGTGATCCACTCTTGTAAGCCTTCTTTAGCTGTAAAATATCAACTTTATATGATAATTTCTTATTATCACCCAGTGTTATTTTCTTATCCTTTAAAATATTTGAATCCCTTTGACTATTAAGTGCTGGAAGTAGACGCTCACAAATTTCAATTACTGGACTTTCAAGATCAAGTTTTTCAAGCATGCTAGGCAACTCCATCTGAAAATCTTTAAAAATAGATAATTTCAATGAATTGTCAAGATCTACACNAAACCTACCACTTTGATTTGTGACCAAAATAAATGCCTCCCGGAGAACTTGCAACTGCACCCTCAAAATAGATGACACTAAATTTAAAAGCCATCCCATCTTATTGCTCTTCACCATGTAAAGCAAAAAATCTTCACATCGGCTGTTTTTTGGATTATATTTACAGAATGGTTCATCAACTGGATTAACATTGTTAGAAAGACAGTCAACAATGCCAGAGTTAATCAAAGAGAGAGTCATGCAAAGCCATGCACCCCTCCTTAAGAAATTCCAACCAAGCACTCGAATCTCAGCTGATTTAAGCTCTAAATAAAATTTCAGAAGTTGATTCAATACGTCTTCCAAAAGGACGATGCTATCATTATCAGCGCTACTGTTGCTCATCACAGACAGGACAAAATGAAAGAAAGACAGTGCGCTTGAAAGATCAAGAACAAGCCTGCTGGAAGAATGAACAAATGAAAAATCATCAAAATTGGAAGTCGAAATGGTGCCCCAGCAAAGCAAGAAGATATATCTTTCGATTAGTAACTGCTCGACTGTTTCAGCCTTCTTATGTATCCAAAAATCCAAAATCCATGAAAATGTTGCAGAAATATCACTCCAATTCAATCCCAAACACTTGACAGAACTATCCTCCCTCCATAAGGGATCAGGAAGAGGAGTGACGTCAATCAAATGAGAATGCNTTGATCCAAAACTGTTATTTGAGTTGAGTTTTGATGGAAAATTTTCCATAGTTTTCTTGTTAGCACCACAATCACCGAAAAAAGAAAAAAGAAAACTAAAAAGAAATTTTAAGCCTGGAAGGAATTCCTCACTATCCACCAACTTGACCATTAGAAGCAATAGTTTCTCCAAAAGCAGGTTTATGGATGTCCTTCCATGCAAAATTTGGAGCATAAAAATGAAATAAGCTTTAGACGTGTGAAGATCATATGACATAAAAGCTTTATCAAGTAACATAAGAAAACCATCCACAATATGAGCGTGGAACTTCTCAGAGAATTTGGTTGAAGGCTGTGTTATCAAATGAGTAATAAAACTCATGGTAGTTTCTTTTAGAGATGTAGAAATTCCCTTTGCATGAATATCATCATTCGGGGATTTTATCAAGCATAGCAGTAGTCTGCTTTCCAACCAATTTGATAGGTGTGGCATTTTCATATCTAAAAATTTCACCTGCATCTTCTCTGCTAATCCGGGACAAAGTCCATTAGATAAAAGATTAATAAAGAAATTAAGGACCTTCAAATTAATGGTCCCAGAGTGACATCTATCTAATGAATTTATGATGACCAACAAGTCCCCACGCTGCTCTTTCAAAAATTCTCTCGCAGCTTCAGGAATTCTATCCTCGGAACCCAGATAAAATTTTAAAATTCCTACCTTGAGATCATCACCTTGCAAGGCTTCAATGAAATCAACAATATGTGCAATAAGCAATTCATGCATCTCAGAATCAATTGAGTCACTTGAATTCATGGCAGCCAGGAGCCCTTCTACTTGCTTCAATGCAAACAAGTCACTAGAGCCTAACAATTCCATATGATGACCACTAAGACTTGCAACCAAAGCTTCACATTTTTCATGCATACACACGAAAATTCTATCATTTTGAATGTTCATTATAATTTGAAGGAGTTCATGAAGCACGGTCGTCTCAATTTCAAAGCCCAATCCAGCATCTTTGATCTTGAGACACCCTTCCAAAGTGCACAAAATTTCTCTTACAATGATAGAACTGGAAAGTAAAATAGCACTTGAAGGATCTGAATTTGATGGAAAACCATGAAGAAAGGACCTACAAAAAATTTCAACATTGAATCCGGAATCATTATTAATATGATCTTCAAGCTTCGACATAAGCCCAAATGTTGGCTCCAGCATTTCAAAACTGCAACCATACTTCTGAAGCAAAAGCTCCTGTTCACTTTTCTTAAGCCTGGTATATTTAAGCAATAGAATGGGAGAAGACCCATCCACAAGAAACCTACCACTTTGATTTGTGACCAAAATAAATGCCTCCCGGAGAACTTGCAACTGCACCCTCAAAATAGATGACACTAAATTTAAAAGCCATCCCATCTTATTGCTCTTCACCATGTAAAGCAAAAAATCTTCACATCGGCTGTTTTTTGGATTATATTTACAGAATGGTTCATCAACTGGATTAACATTGTTAGAAAGACAGTCAACAATGCCAGAGTTAATCAAAGAGAGAGTCATGCAAAGCCATGCACCCCTCCTTAAGAAATTCCAACCAAGCACTCGAATCTCAGCTGATTTAAGCTCTAAATAAAATTTCAGAAGTTGATTCAATACGTCTTCCAAAAGAATGATGCTATCATTATCAGCGCTACTGTTGCTCATCACAGACAGGACAAAATGAAAGAAAGACAGTGCGCTTGAAAGATCAAGATCAAGCCTGCTGGAAGAATGAACAAATGAAAAATCATCAAAATTGGAAGTCGAAATTGTGCCCCAGCAAAGCAAGAAGATATATCTTTCAATTAGTAACTGCTCGACCGTTTCAGCCTTCTTATGTATCCAAAAATCCAAAATCCATGAAAATGTTGCAGAAATATCACTCCAATTCAATCCCAAACACTTGACAGAACTATCCTCCCTCCATAAGGGATCAGGAAGAGGAGTGACGTCAATCAAATGAGAATGCCAGATAGCATCAATTGCTGCTTTTCCATAATCTTCAATCATCACATCTGCCACAATGGATGCCCAGGATGGCATATGATCATCTAATGAACGAAACAAAGATTTTCCGGAAGAGATTTCCCTCAATCTCGATCTCATTCGTACAAGTAACCAAGAAGGACAAGTTCGTGGATACAGTAACATGTGCCGCAAAATCAAGACCAGCTTGGACACTACAATAGCCCAGTAAGATAATTGCCTAGCGCTACATCCATCAGGAGGTGCATTTATCCGTCTAAAAGAAGAACTGACAAAATTAGCAATTTCAGCCTTTACAGTTTCATTTGACAGGTGAAATGCCATCAGAAGAATTTCTAAGTGAAAAGAACAAGGTAGAGTGGTCAAAAGATCATTAGAATCAGGACAACTAGAACAGACACTTCTGACCTTCCCCAAAACAAAACTAACATATGCGCTGAAGATTCTCATCGCCAGATGGCTTCCATCTAATCTCAAATGGGAAATCAAAGTATGAGCTAACAGAGCAAGGGAATAACTATTATAGATATGCCTTCCAGTTTCCACACGCAATATTTTATCAACAAAACTCTCTCTCATAGAAAAAGACAAAGCTTGGCAGCCGAGAATACCATGCAATAGTTCGTAGCAGATCTCACTCAAATGCATGGTACTCTTCGTAGTTGAAACGGTACTGTTTTCTGCTTCAAACAAACAGTTTCGGCAACCAAGAATAAGAAGCAACCAATCTAGGTGATTCTCATTAAGCATTCTGAAAGCATGCTCAAAAATTGTATTATCCCATTCCGGAGAAAATATACTCGTCTTAAGAAAAAGCAGCAGTTCAGATGCAGCTTGGATTGGCAAGTGATAGCTTTCATTACAACTAACAGCTAAGGATGGTTGTTCAACCCCATCTGATGATCCAACAGCACGGTTGGCTTCACAAAATAGGTCTCCAAAAAGGGCTTCATCTTCATGATTAGCCCCACCATCAGATTCCACTGAAATTGAAGTTTTCAATACAGTTATACGTCGTTTTTCAGACTTTGCTTTTAAGTCTTCTCCTTCGGAGTGCAGATAAAATGCAAGATAAATCAAATCATCCAACCATTGTATTGATTGAGGAAAAATTAAGTTTACATATTCCTCAAAAGTATAGTTTCTCAGCAAAAGGACCTTCGTTGAACCAACACAGCACGAAGGACCACACACATCAGATTCCAAACAATGATTTTCTAGTACAAACTTATTGTCATGAGACATCCAGCTTTTAACATCATTTAGAAGTTTAACCATGCATATAACAATCTGAGGCCAAGAAACCAATGGAGCCTCTGCTGAAGATTGCAAACTATCATATTTCCAAGAGTTGGAATCCAAAATATCTAACATGGAAGCAAGAATGCATATGCGGACATTTTGAGTTACCAGATCATCTAGAAATCCATTCTGGACAAACTTTAGAAACTCCTCCAACACCAGTAACACCAGGCTCCCAAGATTACTACTGGAATTTGCAGCATCAAAGTTCAGAAAGTTAACTTTCAATTTGAGCAAAGGAGGAATCGCATCAGCACAACCTGCTACTGCACGTAACAGTTCTGAATCACAAGGACCCTGAGGAATTTCCCTCATAAGATGTCCAAGCAATTTCAAAATTCTTCCAGCAAATGCCACTCTCAAACAAAAACCTCCATCATCCATCTTATCATCAAAGGAAATGGGCGGCTGTAGTAGTTGCTGGCAAAGTATGAGTAGACGAGGGAAGCAATTGAAGCAAAAGACTGCCCAATGTTGTGCTATTGACTTTATCTTGTCTGAAAAGTGAGTAGTAGGATATTCAGAAAACCATCTAGCAAAGCAATCTGGTTTTGATTTATCCAAAGATAGGAACTTCTGGGCTCTATCCACGGTATGTCCCTTCTTCAAGCAGTAAATACCTTCTCAAAAGCATTAAACCAAAACTAAGAACTAATAAGATATATTTTACATGAGGAAAAACTAAGAACTTGGTTAACTTCAATTTCGGATTATTACCTTCCAAACGGGATGCAGGACCTTTTTTCAAATCACCACCGCCATCTTGAACTATGATAGGAGGCAATAACCCCACGAGGGTGTTTAAAGACTCAATTTTTGTTAAGTGGTGGTCATTAACAGAGCCAAAAATTATTGCCATTTCCATGATATGTAAACAGTTATTCTGCAATACAAAAATATGAATTCTAAAAAAATGAAAACAATCCATGCTAATGACCAGATGAAACACATGCATCATACAGTTATTCTTACATTATCTCTAATTTAATGAATTTGAACAAGAAATTAGTTGATAACAACAAAACAACCTAGAGTATTACTTTAATGACTAAGTACTTATAAGATACTTCACGTCAGAATAAAAACCTCAATCTGATATATTTGTTGTATGAGGCCTACTCAATAGCATTACTTTGATGTTGTGAAGGAATAACATCGTGAATCATGAGTGCTTTATTGGGCCTTGGATGAAAAAAATTATAAAAAACTCAGCTGTGCAAAAAAAAAAATTACATATTTATGGCAAACAATTGACAGGTGCTAGAATAGATTATATAATGACTAAACGGTTTCCAATCATATAAGGATTATAACAAACATCATCCTTAGATTTGAATCTTTTGTATCGATCATGATGAGGCTTACAAAAAAGTATCCAAGTCCAGGGTTTCCTCTAGAGCGATTGGCTCTTTTGATCATTGTATGAACATACACTATATTTATGCTGTAAATGCTCATGTTCAAATAGAGTCTACCAACTGCCTAAGTGCCCTTAGGGTGTCCTCATGAAGCGGGCATTCCTCTAACTTCATCTCTTGACTTACTGCATTCATAGGTTATTGATAGTTAGTTGGTAGATAGATCCACCCTATTCCTACAGTTTTAAAAGTTGGATCTTCTAGTTCCTATAAAAACATGACTGAGTTAGATATTTATCATCAACCATATGAGGACCTCATGGTGCCTCGTACAATTATTTCTCAACATAATGTTGCGAATATGGAAACCGGTTCACTGTTCAAATTGGTATTTTCTCATGTATGGCAGCAAATTGGATTTGATACTCGAAATTAATTGCTAAATTAATTGTTATTAATTTCTTCTATGATTTGCTGCAGAAGAGAAAAAGAAATAATTAATGAGCTTCATTAATTATTTGATTAATTCCCTACTGTGTTTAATGACATGATGAAATTAATAAATAGGCATGCTAACTTCCCGTGTTATCTCTCTTCGACATTGGTAGTTTTCCAGGTTCTTCTTCTGGTATGCTTCGGTTTAAAGCTATTGGGTAGAAAGAGAGAATGAAACAAGGAGAGGAGAGAGAAAAAAGTAGAGAGAATAAGTGATTTCTTATAATTGTCGAGGTGATCGACGGGTGTAATCCTCGGGTAATAAAATCCTCTATTGCTCCGTGGACATAGGCAATTTGTCGAACCACTTAAATCTGTGTTTCCACTGTGTTTTATGTTTTGAAAATTTTTCTTGATTCGGATTTTCGCTTTATTGCCGTCGTTTTTCACAACAACTAGTATCATAGCTCAGGTTCACATCTAAAAGAAAACGATGGTCGGAGACGAAGTAATGGCACCGAGGATCGAGAAGTTTAATGGCACGAATTTTGGTTATTAAAGGATGCAGATGGAGGACTACCTCTATGAGAATAAATTTTATCTTACGTTACTAGGAAAGCGACTGAAAAAGATGGATTCTCTGTCAGGGAATCAAACTTGGGAGCTGACAAAACTTCTACCAAGCAATAAGACATTGCACAACAAGTGTGTGTACTGAGTAAAGACTGCGCTTGATGGCAGTAAGAGGTACAAGGCTAGACTTGTTGATAAGGGCTTTCGGCAGAGGCAAGATATTGCTCATGTAGTATGAGTTGTAAGAAAAACATGAGTAACCCAAGAGAGAGCTTGGAGGTATAGAGCTATGTTGACGATGATATGTCGACTAATAGTGTTACTCTTGAGAAACTGAAGTTGTGCTCGACTTCAGCTGATTTTCTGACATGAAGACCAGGACTTTGAGTTGCAGGAGTGGAGGATAATACGTTTGAAGAAAAAGGCGACGCAGCTAGTGAATGATACAGCCACTGTACCGGTCTCCAAGTAGGAGATTTGTTGCGAATATTGAAATTGGTCCACTGTTCAAATTGGAATTTTTTCATGTTTAACAGCAAATTGGATTTGATAATCAAAATTGATTGCTATATTAATTGCTCTTAATTCCTTCTATGATTTGCTGCAGAAAAGAAAAAGAAATAATTAATGAGCTTTATTGATTATTTAATTAATTTTCTAATGGGTCTAATGGCATGATGGAATTAATAAATAGGCATGTTAGCTCCCCTTGTTATCTCACTTCGGCATTAGTAGCTTTCCAACTTCTTCTTATGGTGCGCTTCGGATTGAAGCTCTCAGGTAGAGAGAGAGAATGAGAGGAGAGAGAGGAAAGAGAAAAAATTAGAGAGAAATAGTGTTTTTTTGTAATCGTCTAGGATATCGATGAGTGTAATTCTCGAGTAATAAAATCCTCTGTAGCTCCATGGACGTAGGCAATTTGCCGAACCACGTAAATCTGTATGTTTCAGTCTTTTGTTTTGTGATTTTTTTCTCGATCCGGTTTTCGCTTTATTGTCGTCGTTTCTCACAACACATAAAACTACAACTATCTTCAACAATGTCACAATTCATCATTCTAAATTGGTGGTTTATGATAATTTTAGTTTTGTTCAATCTTAAGAATCGATCTGAAGTTTGTTCATTAAAGAGGTTAAACTATAGTCTAGTAGCCAAAGCATTAATGGGAAGAAAATCTTTCTCCATTTTCCCAAATTTACAAGATTCCATACAAGAATAACTCTAATTATTACATGTTAGATTTTAAATTTATTAACAGTTAGATGTTAGCACCCTGATTATTCTTATTTTATCCTTAACTTGTAAGTGGGTTTACTTCATAAATGAAGCATGAACTTTTACTCAGTAGCTGTTGAAATAAATTATTGAAAAGCAATAAGCTTTACTTTCTTAGTATCTTATTTTGTTTCTTGCATCACTTTTTCTATGTATAAAAGCTAATAACTATAGATGGCAAATGATGGCCTGGATAAAATGATGAGTCCTGATGATGTGTGAAAATCAAATGGCTAATGATGATCAATGGCTCCATGGCATTGATGCTTCACCAATCTCCCCGTTGGTTGTATAAAAAAGAGAAAACAAACATCAATGGGGCTAGTAGATAGCATTAATGTGGAAGGATTAGAAATGTCGAGAGTTGGTATAAAAGTGACATAACTAAATTTGTCGTTCCTTTTACTTTTTTTTCTTTTTTTCGTTTTTGGTATAACTGAACTACAAATCTCATGTATCACTCAACATGAATTAATAGAAAAAGATGATTCATAAAGAGAACCCCAAATAGTTAAATCTAATACTGATAAACTTGCATTTACAGAACAAAGTTATCAACATATCTAGGCAGATAGTTTCTAGTCCCAACATACACGCATGTGTGGTGCATGCAAATTATGCCACTACAACGCCATAAATTAGTCTTCTTCGGGAAAGTTTTATTACAAAAAAAAA
>JXCR01093042.1:5077-21599 GCA_002079205.1 Phalaenopsis hybrid cultivar | reverse complement strand
CTGGGAGGTGAGAAATGGGGGAAAATCGCTTGAAGAAGCAAATTCGTCTGCAAACCTTTATCTCTCGACTATGTCGGTTTGTATTATGCCAATAAGCCATGGTTTTCCCTTTTTGGTTTTTCTCTGTGCGATAATTACATACAGAACATCCAAAATGTTGATATTTGCAAATCAACGCCTTACGTGAGTTTTCGAAATACAGAATTTATGCATAAATGTGTGGTACTACTTTAACTAATTATTTTAGTGTTTAAGGATATCATCCTTTTTCTTTAAGAATATAATCTATAAATATTAATCTTGTGGCATTAAATGTTTTTAATTTTGTATCATAGTTTTATGGTCAATTTACATTCATACCACACAGATCTTATGTATTTACATATTTAACACCTAAACTTTAATATTTACATGCATTATGCTTAAATTTTTAATATCATATCATTCACTTTTCATCACATCAATGTGTTATAAATGTAAATATAATTTAACCCTATATATATATATATATATATATAATAGATGCCTTTCATTTATTTTGGGAAGACATTTAAATNGGGTCGACCCCTGCAGCCGGCCCGCGGGCCGCGTTTCAGGATAAGTTGCTTATCCTGAAACGCACAAGCTGCCCCAAACGGAGCCTTAAAAGATCACATACTCACTTAGTTCCATAAAAAAATATTAAATCATATAATGATTGCAAATAACAAGTGGATGTGATGGTCACCATTATGATTATGAAGTTAAGAAGCATTTTAGGGTTGTTTGGTTTGTTAGAATATATATGTAGTGTAAAAGCAACATATTATGACTGAAACATAGTATATTTTAAAAATATATGATTTAATATTAAATAAATGGAGTTGTATATATTATTATATTTTGTTTGAAGAAAAATGAAATCGATACAATGTATAACTAATGGCTACGATTGCGTCTGTGGAGAGACGAGACTCTATGGCGGTCGTGCAGACTATTATGACGAGATGGGTGCACAAATTATAATGAATTTGAAAATTACATAAATTTAATGAATTTGAAATTCCCTAATTATAAAATATTATTTTAAAATTAAAGGCATTAAAATTTATATTAAAACCGGTTTCAATTAAAAAAAAAACATTATTGGTTTGTTTGAGATCACATTTATTTTTTGGTTTTTTTTATTTCAATTTTATTCTATTTTATTTATGTTTAATTTGAGNTTGTTAGAATATATATATGTAGTGTAAAAGCAACATATTATGACTGAAACATAGTATATTTTAAAAATATATGATTTAATATTAAATAAATGGAGCTGTATATATTATTATATTTTGTTTGAAGAAAAATGAAATCGATACAATGTATAACTAATGGCTACGATTGCGTCTGTGGAGAGACGAGACTCTATGGCGGTCGTGCAGACTATTATGACGAGATGAGTACACAAATTATAATGAATTTGAAAATTACATAAATTTAATGAATTTGAAATTAACCAATTATAAAATATTATTTTAAAATTAAAGGCATTAAAATTTATATTAAAACCGATTTCAATTAAAAAAAAAACATTATTGGTCTGTTTGAGATCACATTTATTTTTTGGTTTTTTTTATTTTCAATTTTATTCTATTTTATTTATGTTTAATTTGAAACAAAATATGTTTGACATGTTTTATTAAAATATGATTATTTTTTGAAATTACTTAAAATATCTAAAAATTATTTTTATATGTTTTTAAAAACATGTTTATTTGTTTTCATAAACAAAAAATTAAAAACAAGTTAAAAACATTTAAAATATATTTATATTTTAAAATAAAAAAATAAATAAAATTGATACTAAATAAATCTTAAAGTTCTAAGAGCTGTCTGTTAATGCAACCAACAAAATAGTTATATTTATTGAAGAAAATATTATGTCATGTGATGCATCTAAAAGAATTATNTAAAAACATTTAAAATATATTTATATTTTAAAATAAAAAAATAAATAAAATTGATACTAAATAAATCTTAAAATTCTAAGAGTTGTCTGTTAATGCAACCAACAAAATAGTTATATTTATTGAAGAAAATATTATGTCATATGATGCATCTAAAAGAATTACGAGATCTCAGAGATCTACCACATCTCATCATGATAATTTTTTGAAATTCGGGGCAGATTCATCGAATGCACGACTAAATAAATAGGGGAGGTTGAAAAATAGGATTGTAAACGAGTCGAGCTTGAGCGAGCTCAGACTTGACTCGTGTTTGGTTTTTTTGAAATTGCTCGTACTCGAAATTGAATCGTGTTTGAAATTGGCTCGCGAACAATGTGTTCGTGTTTGACTCAAAATTGACTTGTTAAAATTAATTGAAAAAAATAGATACATAGTATTAGATTCGAACATGTATTAAAATGTATGTAAAAGACTTGCATGATAATTTTATGAAATTTAGGGCGAATTCATCAAATGCACAATTTAATAGAATACGAGAGGTTGGAAAATATGATTGTAAACGAGCTGAGCTTGAGCGAGCTCCGGCTTGACTTGTGTTCGACTCGTTCAAAATTGCTTGTGTTTGAAATCGACTCGTGAACAATGTGTTCGTGTTCGACCTAATTTAAACATTATTGTTCGTGTTCGACACAAAATTGACTTGTTAAAATTAATTGAAAAAAAATAAATGCTGAGTATTTGATTCGAAACAGGACTAAATGTATATAAAAAAATTAAAATTTATATAATTATATAATTTTTTTTATTTGAAACTAAAAGTAGGCCAAGAAGAACAAAGAAAGACTTTTTGACAGCCCTATTGAAAACAACATGTCTTTTTCGTCTCTCTCTGAGGAAAAAAAGTATTAAATCAGCATTACGCACGTAGAATAACATGCGTAGCCAATGAAATCACGTCACGACACCCGACGCGAAAAAAATAAAAAAAATGGCGCGGTAACACGGGAAATATTTAGTGGGTTTGAGAAGTGTGCAAGGGCCGCTACATCAGCGCCCGGGTATAGTGTTAAATAAGCAAGGGTTCCCACATTACGGGCGAATGCGGGTAAAGAAGTTAGCCCATGAAACTAATGAAACTAATATTAGGATAGGATCTTGGACTATATGATTCATAGGAAAATTAATATCTTATGTATTCAAGAAACTTTGGTATTCTCGTAAGAGTCACACNAGAACAAAGAAAGACTTTTTGACAGCCCTATTGAAAACAACATGTCTTTTTCGTCTCTCTCTGAGGAAAAAAGTATAAATCAACATTACGCACGTAAAATAACATGCGTAGCCAATGAAATCACGTCACGACACCCGACGCGAAAAAAATAAAAAAAATGACGCGGTAACATGGGGAATATTTAGTGGGTTTGAAAAGTGTGTAAGGGCCGCTACATNACATTTAAATAAAATTATTATAAATTTTAATATATTTAAAAATAAGAGCTTTTTCATAAGAAATTGAGCTAAGATGGAACTGACACATCAGCAAAATTATGGCCCTAATGACCTACATAGAGCAAAATGATGAATTTTTTTATACCATGTTGCAACAGGAATGTTCCGCAGTCAAGATGACGTGGCACTTTTCACTACGACAACATTGTAACTCCACTATGTTGTGATGTCGAAGCTTAATTTTATAATTTAAAAGGAGCAACCTAGGGTTTTAACTTTTTTATCGCAATTGTCTCCCTTGCATCCTTGGGAATGAAAACGAAGAGTTCCTTGGTGAGAGCTCACCACTTAAGGTTTTGTGTGTGAGCTTCCTTCCATGTCTTTTTTTTTTTCTTGCATCCTACATTCTCATGGATTGTTCGTTGTCGGAGACAGTGTCATTGGTAAGCAAATGGAGCTTGTAAGGAGCTTTGCAACTTTGGAGCATTTAACATTATGGCTTTTCACGAGCTCTTCGTATAGGTGGAATCTTCTTTCCCTACATCTTTTTCTTGATATAGCATTATGTTTTGTGTTAGATGATTTGATTTAGGATGTTGTTAGAGAAAATTGTAGGCTATGAGCTCGCTTACATCTCCTCTTCACTTTTGAGTTAACAATTGTAATAGAGCCTCTGTTTTAGCCCTAGCACGATAACGTTGTACCCATTTTGAGTATAGCCCATAGGCGCCACCTTACGACGCCTACATGTTGTACCGTCTTTTGCTTGATAACACTGAGACATTATCTTCACAATTCCATGCTATTATCACATACAACTTTGTATGGCGCCTAGGCGCCGCATATTATCTTCATGGCGTGAAGATGACTTTCAATGATCGAGAATTGTAATGCTGATATAAATTTTGTGGTCCTCTATTTTCTTCTTTTTTTCTTAAAGGAGTTGTCAGTTTATTTATCATCGTATAATTCTCTTTTCCAAGTAAATCTCTCTTCTGAATCATATGGATGATCCAGAGAAGAGAGGAAATCAGAAGGTAAGAATATGCGACAATTAAGAAAAATAAGATGAATAATGTTGAGAACTTTCATGAAGCAAGCTTAATGGCCCAAGTGTGTACGCTAAACAAGATCGGATAAAAAATGCCTTAAAAACATATAGTGGATAAGACTCTACGAGAGCAACACATAACTAAAAAATTCCATTGTGGTTGTTTGTTACGGGGTCAATAACAACTCTCAAATGAATGTATCCATTTTGGTTAATTACATTTTAGGGGTGCATAAGAATACTCTCGATTAAAAAAAAAGCACGCTTACACTTATATAAAGACTAGTAAGGAGAGTCATAAATGATGGTTATCTCAAGGGAGCATTCTGATGCCTTCAAAGCTCGCACCGATCCATACATGCTAAGAGTGAGTCTCTCATAATCCCATGTGTTTGACAGCTTATCGATGACCATAGCCTATGAAATAATTGAGCCGACTTATGAGGTCCACTCTATGCTTCCAGAGTCTAATCGAGGCATAAGGTTTGAGGGTGAATCACTGTGTCACAAATGGGCGACGACCTACCTACAGTCGGGGCCTACGAGTCTACATCGACAAAGCGTCAAATAGACCAACAGGGCTCAAAGTCGGTAGCAAAGGAGAGGTGGAGTGATCCTAAACGGGTAAAGATAGTCGGATCATGATACCATGAATCTGTCATCACAAGCTATTAGGACCTCTCGTTTTCCTAGTCCTAAAGGTAGTCGACACTACATAACCTAAGACCACCTTGTCAGTAACTCAAGAATTGCGTCATCCAATGAGACCTCTCTAGTCCTAAGGTTAACAGAGAAAGATTATAATCTCATGACCCGATGCAGGTAGGAAGAGCAAATGTGGAAATTATATCTGCTGAAGTAGAGAGGATGTCATTGGAGTGAAAAAGAATAATGAGATTCAACTATAAAGCTGAAAACACTCTCAATAAAGAAATTACTCCTTGTCTATGTCAAGAAAGCCTCTCATACCCTAATTGTACTAGAAGATCGCCTAAGAAGTAATCCATGCTAGGTCATTCAAGTTGGAGAGAAGCACGGGGACTTCTCATCGGGACATGAAATATGATGTTGTCGTCTAATATGTCCTAAGCGCGAAGGCCCTATTAATTATGACTTGGGTGATAGCTTTGCTGCGCAAATCATTTAAAATCTGAAGACAATGAGAAAAATAAAGTGTAGTTTTTGAAATTCCTAAATGTTTTATTTATAAATCTTAAATAAACTTAAATTTTTATTAGGATTTTGTAAGAAAATTATAAATTTTTAGGTCCTATAAAGCCTAAGTGATTCATGCGATTCTCAAACAAAATCAGTGAAAAACTGACAATCGCTTGCAAGAAGCAAAAAAACAAATAAAGTCAAATAAAACGAATAAGAAAGGTCGGGTGTTGCTTGTTTTTATTCATTTCTCTTTCTATTTTCAAAGAAGTCGTAAGCTTGTTCATAGTCTCATAATTTCATTTTTTAAATAAGTCTCTTCTAAATCATGCAGATGATTATGAGAAGAGAGAAACTGGTAAAGATGGACATATAATAATTCTCGCAATAATAGGTCAAGTATGTCCACCCAAATAAGATCAAACGGAAACACCTTTGACCAATATCCGCGAAAGAATACCTACATAAACTACCCATGACCATAAATTCAGGTGTGTTTGTTTGTTATGGGGTATAGAGTGCTCCCAATGGAACGTATCCCATTTGGTTAATTTCACTTGGGGGTTGCCCAATAATACTCTTGATCTATAAAATTTTGCTTACAATAGAAGTGACAACCAACATAAGGTTATCAAAGGGCTGTTATTTCAAACGAGAATGCTCTGATGCTTTTAGATCTCCCGCTGAGTCATAAGATGGAAAGCGAGTTTCTCACAATTCCACATGGGTAATAGACTCACCGACACATGAAGCCTATGAAATAACTGAATCATCTTGACGTAGAATCCCAATACGACAAAACACATATAAGCCATGAGGGCAAATGACAAATCGTCTTATCTCAAACAAACGGTAGCTCATCGGGAATGAGGCCATCGAGATTATATCAATGAAGGTGAAAGGAGCAAAATGGTTTAATAGGGATAGTCAAAGGAAGGGAGAAGCAATCTCTAAGGGATGGAGGTAGCCAGTTCAGGGAACCACGAACCAATCATCCCGAGTCACTAGTCTACCTAGTAGTGAAGGTGGTCGACCCAACGCATCTAGAGATCCCCGGTTAGCAATCTGTGAATTGCGTTGTCTGCGGAAGCCAATGGTAGCCCCCCCCCCCAGTTCATATAAACAAAACTCTATCATATTACTATTAGGTGGAACTCTAAGTGGTGGACTTATACTCGCCAAAATGGCGAGATTGCCTCTGAAAGAGAAGAGATAGTGAGGTTCATCTACAAGGTTGAAAAAACTCCCAACAAACGACTTGCATCTCGTCTGGGTCGGGGAACCTCTGACATTCTATGTGCATTATATAACCACCTAAGTATAAATCTCTGTCGGGTCAGTCGAGTTGAAGAGGCATGGGGGTTTTTTCTTGAGACATTAAAAATGATGCAGCTATTTAGAGTGATTCTTAGATATTATGAAGGCCTTATTAGTATGGCTTGAGATATGACCGTGCAATGGAACTCGTTTAAAATCTGGGTCAAAGGCCATGCAGGAAACAAATGTTGGTTTTAAAAGTCATGAATGTCTTAATCATAAATTTTAATGAAAATTATAAATTTTATTAGGATATTTTAAGAAACAAATATAATTTTAAGGTCCTTAAGAGCATAAATTGCAATTTTATCGCACCCATATACAATTAGAAAAAGTCGTGAGAAATCTTCACACGCTCCCCCCTCAATAGTATTTTGTGTATGCATATGCATAGGCATGACTACCTATTGAAGAACACCCTAACATACTACTATATATATTAAACATGAAAGCACACCATAAAATAAATAAAAAATGACGTTTGGCTGGCACAAACAAATCAACAAAGAATAATAGTTAGAGATGTCGAAAAGATTACCTAGCATCATAAATCTTTGTCCAACACACAATCCAATAAGAATGCGTCCTAACCAATATCTAGGTGCTCAGGGTAAATCTCCGGGTACGTATGACTTTGAAAGGGTCGCACACTACCTCGTCTCAAAGATCCAAGGGATCTAAAGTGTGTTACTCATGATGATTTGTGAAAGGGTTGGTCATACATATAGCCTAACTTGCTACCTGCATAATTTTAAAATTATGACGAATGTAATAATTAAAAATATATATATTTTTTGTTTTAAAATATGGGTCATTAAATGCGGATTCGTGACATTCAATGTGACACGAGTTAGATTCCTTGTATTCTCAACACAATTATATTCGTTTCAATCTCGATGCGATCACTCACACTGCTCTCCGGGATCTGCCTAACAAGTAATGCTTGTTAAAATTAACTCGTATTGTTCGTCGGGATCGTCAAGATGCGATGACTCTTAACGACGACAATAAATATATTTGTGAAGATAGAGTCGATATAAATATGAAGTGCATGTAATCAACGATGTCGAACATACTCCAAATAACATAACTCGAAAGTTATTTAACATGTTAGACATTGCATGGCAACCATTATGCTTTAGATTTAGTAATTACTACAAATTATCCATTCTAGTCAGTATTAAGCATACAATAATAAAGAAATGTCCCTCAATAATATCCTAATTAGCTTATTGAATTAATAAAACAAATGATCCTAGTAAGAATTTAATTTTCAATCATCTGAAATTTTTGTTTCTAAATGAGGATTGGAATAAAAATAATATGTTTCATAATGGGAAGAGAAATGTTAAAGGGAGTCTAAAAGTAAAAATATGCATTGTTTGCCTTTGATACCAAAACTTAAGACATCATATACTCACTTAGTTCTATGAAAAATATTAAATCATATAATGATTGCAAATAACAAGTAGATGTGATGGTCACCATTATGATTATGAAGTTAAGAAGCATTCCAGGGTTGTTTGATTTGTTAAAAAATATATGTAGCGTACAAACAACGTATTATGACTGAAATATAGTATATATAAAAAATTTTTAGAGATATCTGATTTAATTTTGATAAATGGAGCTATATATATTATTATATTTTGTTTGAAGAAAAATGACATAATACAATGTACAACTAGTGGCTACGATTGCGTCTGTGGAAGGATGAGACCCTACAATGGTCGTGCAGACTATTATGACGAGATGGGTACACAAATTATAATGAATTTGAAAATTACATAAATTTAATGAATTTGAAATTCACTAATTATAAAATATAATTTTAAAATTAAAGGCATTAAAATTTATATTAAAATCGGTTTCAATTTAAACAAACATTATGGGTTTGTTTGAGATCACATTTATTTTTTGTATTTATATTTTCAATTTTATTCTATTTTATTTATGTTTAATTTGAAATAAAATATGTTTGACATGTTTTATTAAAATATGATTATTATTTTTTAAAAATCTTAAAATATCTAAAAATTATTTTTATATGTTTTTAAAAACATATTTATTTATTTTCAGAATAAAAAAATTTAAAACACGTTAAAAACATTTAATTTATATATATTAAAATAAAAAAATAAAAAAAATTGATGCCAAATAAGTCTTAAGATTCTAAGAGCTACTTGTTATATTCATCATACATTATAAATACAACCAACAAAATAGTTCTATTTATTGAAGAAAATATGATGTCATGTGATGCATCTAAAAGAACTATGAGATCTCAGAGATCTACCACATCTCATCATGATAATTTTCAGAAATTCGGGGCATATTCATCAAATGCACGACTTAATAAAATAGGGGAGGTTGAAAAATAGGATTGTAAACCAGTCGAGCATGAGCGAGGTCAGGCTGGACTCGTGTTCGACTCTTTTGAAATTGCTCGTACTCGAAATTGACTCATGTTTGAAATTGACTTGCAAATAATGTGTTTGTGTTCACTTTATTTAAATATTATTGTTCGCGTTCGACTCAAAATTGACTCATTAAAGTTAATTTTAAAAAATAGATGTAGACTGTTAGATTCGAACTCGTATTAAAATGTATGTAAAAGATTTACATGATAATTTTCTGAAATTTGGGGCAAATTCATCAAATGCTTGATTTAATAGAATATGAGAGGTTGAAAAATATGATTGTAAACGAGCTGAGCTTGAGCGAGCTCCGGCTTGACTTGTGTTCGACTCGTTCGAAATTGCTTGTGTTTGAAATCCAGTCGTGTTCGAGATTGGCTCGTGAACAATATGTTCGTGTTTGACTTAATTTAAACATTATTGTTCGTGTTCGACACAAAATTGACTCGTTAAAATTAATTGAAAAAAATAAATGTAAAGTATTGNATATATATATATATATAATATTATTATTTAAATAATTATATAGTTTTTTTATTTGAAACTAAAAGTAGGCGAAGAAGAACAAAGAAAGATTTTTTGACAGCCTTATTGAAAAAGCAGACCATTTTCGTCTCTCTCCGAGTTCCTGCACCGGCAGCGCGGCTTTGCTTCCCCCTTCTCCCGCACTCTCCCCCTTCCCATCCTTCCACCTCCTCATCATTGGGCNTTTATAAGACGGTGGTGAGACCTGCAATGCTCTATGGCGCTGAATGTTGGCCTTTAAAAGAGAAGCACAATAGAAAGATTAAGTGTTGCCGAGATGAGAATGATTAGGTGGATGAGTGGCTTTACACTTAGAGACAAAATACGGAATGAATATATTTGTGATAGGGTTGGTGTAGCTCCTATGACAAATAAAATTAGAGAAAGTCATCTTAGATGGTTTGGTCATATTAAATGTCGACCATTAGATGATTCGATTAGGAGAGTAGATGTTTTAAATTTGACTTGTGTTAAGAAAGACAGAGGTAAACCTAGGAAGACTTGGACTTATTGCATTAAAAATGATCTTAATTTACTAGAACTAAATGAAAATATGACACTAAATAGGGCGCAATGGAGAAAAAGGATTCATGTAGCCGACCCCACGTAGTGGGATTAAGGCTTTGTTGTTGTTGGTAACACGAGAAATATTTCCCCTGTGTTATTCATATGTTATTGTGTTCCGGGAATATTCATGGTATTATAATAACACAATAACACATGAATAACACACAATAACACTTGAATAACATAAGGAAAATATTTCCCGTACCGTTTTTTCTCTGTCGGGAATATTCTCCCGTGTTATTCTGATGTTATTGTGTGTTATTCATGTGTTATTGTGTCATGAGAATATTATTGTTATTATAATAATACAATAATACATCAGTAACACAGGAATAACATACAATAACACATGAATAACATACAATAACACATGAATAACACGAAAAAAATATTCTCCTTGTTAGTACAAAATTATTTTTTTCAATCGGGTGGGGTTTGAGGCTTGATTTCATTGGCTAACCTGATTTATAATTTTTACTGNACCCCACGTAGTGGGATTAAGGCTTTGTTGTTGTTGGTAACACGAGAAATATTTCCCCTGTGTTATTCATATCTTATTGTGTTCCGGGAATATTCATGATATTATAATAACACAATAACACATGAATAACACACAATAACACTTGAATAACATAAGTAAAATATTTCCCGTACCGTTTTTTCTCTGTCGGGAATATTCTCCCGTGTTATTCTGGTGCTATTGTGTGTTATTCATGTGTTATTGTGTCATGAGAATATTATTGTTATTATAATAATACAATAATACATCAGTAACACATGAATAACATACAATAATACACGAATAACACGAAAAAAATATTCTCGGTGTTACTGCACAATCGGGTGGGGTGTCGTGTGAAGTGGGGGTGTTGAGGCTTGATTTTATTGGCTAACCTGATTTATAATTTTTACTCTCCGAGTTCCTGCACTGGCCGAGCTGCTGTGCTTCCCCCTTCTCCCGCACTCTCCCCCTTCCCCTCCTTCCACCTCCTCGTCATTGGGGAGCATTGAAACCTAGGTCATTGCCGGGCGCCGCTTCCCTTGATGGGATTATATGTGGAAAAGGAGATTTCAACGTTGCCTTCGCCTCCTAATCTTGATCTGAGAAGGGTGTCGTGAAGAAGATGGGGGGCGTCACTTCGGCGATGGCGGCTAAGTTCGCCTTCTTCCCACCGATCCCGCCGTCATATGGCGTGGTGGTGGAGGATGTGGATGCGGGGCGGCTGAAAATGACTGGGGTACCAAATAGGGCCAACGTTGCGGTCCACCNGGCTAAGTTCGCCTTCTTCCCA
Organism: Phalaenopsis hybrid cultivar; assembly: GCA_002079205.1. Lineage (NCBI taxonomy): Eukaryota > Viridiplantae > Streptophyta > Magnoliopsida > Asparagales > Orchidaceae > Phalaenopsis > Phalaenopsis hybrid cultivar. The sequence goes on along the minus strand of JXCR01093042.1, from coordinate 9,886 downwards.
CCGATCCCGCCGTCATATGGCGTGGTGGTGGAGGATGTGGATGCGGGGCGTCTGACAATGACTGGGGTACCAAATAGGGCCAACGTTGCGGTCCACAGGCTGCGCACGAGAAGGGGGAACCACATCATCGCCATGTACGTGAACAACCCCTCGGCCGTGCTCACTCTTCTATATTCTCACGGCAATGCCGCCGACCTTGGTCAGCTCTATGATCTACTGACCGAACTCAGCGTTCATCTCCGTGTCAACGTGATGGGGTAAACTTTTTTGCGTAACCTCTGTTAAATTTCTTTTCTCAAGTTCAATATCATTTTATATGGGTTGGGAGTGAAACAGAGGATTATAGCGCTTTGTTCAACTTGATCTAGATTTCCGTTGTCACTGCACTCTTTGATGCACGGCACAGCATGATTATCGACGCTTAGGCAGAGTTTGCATATTGCATATTCTGACATGTTATTGCATTTCGTACTTATTCTGTGTCATGTTTATTTCATGGTAGTTATTTTTATCAAGTCATGGGCATGCTCGTTTTGATGGCTTGAATGTCTTTATAAAAGTTTAAGCCTCGCATTATTTACTTATGTAACATTTTGATAAATGTTTTTCTTATCACTGGCTTTCTTTATTGTTTGATATTCTTCCATCTCTTGTTTGAATTATGGTATCAGAGTTAAATTGGTTCATTATGATCATGCTATGTAAGTCCTGAAAATTTTCTCTAGTTTCCACGCATGTTCTTCATCTGCCTTGGTTTTCATGCCATTCCTTGGGAATCTTGTTAAGATCTATAATTAATTTCTTTGTCAAGATTGACTTTCCCTCTATTTTAGCATGCTAAACACCATCCTCCATTAAATCATTGTCAAAGGATTTACGTGCCTATAAAGCTTCTCCACAATCAGCTCGAGTCCTTCATTCTTCCATGTGTTGCCCAAATTCTCTTTTTAGTTTTCCTCCAAGTTTCCTCCTTTCTTCTTCCTTTCTTATTTTCTCTCAACCAAGGACCCTCTCTCCTATATTTTATTCTAATCTTCTCTTTGTCTTATCTCTCAAAGTAACTTGCATTACAAAATATGATTAAGATGAACATAAATCAACTCCACTGCAACTTTGCCATTTCATATTGACACACAAATGGTTTATTGTAAAATAAGCACAATATTTTTGTTTGTATCTTATTGTGATCCGTAATTCAACATCTTAAATCTACCATAACTTAATCACCCAAACCTTCACCCACTTTACTATGTCATTACATTATGCAATGCAATTAGTATATGCATAATGTGATTATGACTGTTTATTATAATAAACATCCTATTTCATATTATCTACATACCTATAATAATACTTATGATCACTATTTTTTAGCAGAAAATATCAATTAATCATGCTTCAAATTTGTTTGAGGCATTACCAGTATGCGTACGTTCATGCATTTCCTTATCACCCATGTGATCATTATCATAACATTATTTTTCACAAATGACCACACATGTGATCATTATCATAACATTATTTTTCACAAATGACCACATTGGTTGTCTCATGCATCCTATTTTAGAACTCACGATTAAAACACTTTAAACAAGGATTATTCAAATTTTTGTTGCACAAGCTTGAATATTACATTGAAAAAACAAGAAACTCCATATATATTCTATGGACTCCACTTACTTTATGGCCATTTTCATTTTTCCAGGTCTACTTATTCCACGAGCCTTTTGCGGTCCAAAAAAGCTCTACATACCTCATTAAACTTACCCATTCCACTATATCTACGTATCTGTACCAAGGAAGATGGCCAATCCCACATGCTTGAGCCCAATCTTATATTGAACTTAAGTTTGATTAGGTGTCTTAGACCAAGTTCAACTCATTGACTGAGCCCTAGCAGGGGATTGTGTCAAATCATGAGGTTGATTGATATGCTTATTTATTTTGTTATGCTACTCTCGGGCGTTCGATACAAGATGTTCTATAGTTTATAACATTATTTCTTGCATCATTAGTTTTCTTAATAAATGTTTTTATATAATATTTATTGTTACAATTTTACTATTATAGACTTTTTCCATTAATGATGACTAGATACACTTGCAGTGAATTTGATGCATTTGTATCATCCATGATTACCAAGTCATTTATAGCCTTGCAGGTTTGCAATGGCAGGTTATAACACCCTTTAAATTCTACATACTTCATTTTATATTTGATTCTTGGTGCACGTAGAAAGATACACTTTTTTTCATATCTAAAGCCTTCTTATAATTAGTCTTAACTTTGATACACACTTTGAACATCATCTCCTTGACAAGCAAACCTTTTCTACCAAAGAGAATCAGTGTCATTGAAACCATCAGGGTGAAACTAGTAACTTCAAAACATAGATATCACTTGTTTAATTGGTTAGATTGAGGTTGGAATAAAAATGACGAGACATATTAGGAAATAAAATTATTCTTTGTGGATCATTATTGGGAATGAGATTCAATATAATAGGAGGAAGAAAACTGTACGTGTACAAAAATTCACTCTTTATTATTAGACTACGTGAAGCCCTTACAGAGAAAGGTCAAGTAAATTGAAGAAGTTGATAGAATCAATGAAGTGATCTAAAGGTAATCTGATGCTATTGGAATGTCTATTATTTGAAGTAATGATGTCATTGCAATCTACATAGAGAATCCATTTAGCTCCAATACCATAGAATTCATGTAAGAGGAGAAACTTTTTTAATTAGGAGGAGCATACACAGTAGTTAAATCAAGTCATAAATAAATTCAACGAGCAAAAAATTAAGAGATATGGATAATCTACCAATATCAAAGCAACAAACCACAATAAAATTCGGTTTTCCTTAGAGAATACCCCTAGCAAAGCCGTTAGCGTTTAAGATGCATCATTGCTTAATTCTTGCACTAATAGTAGATCCTAAAACTATCGCAGAAGGATTCAACAACTTAGATCCTTGAAGGTAAATGTTATCAAGCCATCATCTCTCCACCTCCTTTCTAACCATTATTCTTTCGACCGTAGAATCCAAGACAAATAATCATGTTATTGAATATTTTATCTAAGCTCATTGTTGTAAATGTTCTATATTCTTACCAGAACATTTTTTTATGCTTTCTATAATGTTCTATAATGTTCTGCAGGCAGATCTATTTATTTCCTTGTTATTTTGTATTTTCACAATAAAGCAAATTCTACCCAATAGAGGTCAGCTTTTTGAAATTTTGTGTGTGTGTGGGGCATTGCAAAAGTTGTTGCAAAGGTTCTTCTTATGAATTTTTTCATCAACATTCACCCATTCATTTTCCCTATTTTCTAATCAAATCTTTTATTCTAGATGGGATGGGTTATTGATGAAAAAAATTTGATTAGGTCCTTGTAACATTGATAATGGTTTTACAGAGGACCCCCTTAAGCTTTCTCTCTCGTCTCTGTACAACTCTCATCTTCCATCTTTCCCAACCAAACCTTTTCTTATAATTGATTAAGGTTGTCAACATTTTGAATCTCTAATTTCATCATGATAATAATGATTTTCTTGTAAATATTTACGAACTTTAATTTGGTGTGGTTGATGATAGAAATTTCCATAGTAGAGTTTTGGGTTACTCTAAGGATTGAGGGTGATCTCAGAGAATAATGCCTAACTATGAAGGTGGTTATTATGATCTTAAAAATTTTCATTCAAATTTTTGTAAAAAACTTAAATTGTTAGCTCCTTTAATGTTCTTAGTAAGAATTACTTATACCATGATCAATATTTTTCCATTGTCTCTGATTTTCATATTGAAAAGTGCTAGCAATTTGAATAATTTTTTTTAAGCATTGACTAATGTGAAGCACCTTATATTCTACAACTAGTGTTTGCCCTCTTATTTAGATTAATTATTTAGATGCATTTTTATGGATTGAAATAATTTTATGCATACATAAAGACGCACCTCACTTTTTTCTCCAGACATGTCATTTTAAAGATTTAAGAATACTGTCACATTTTTTCCAAAAAGTCTATTATAAAAATTATTTCAATGCCATTTGATAGGTGGCTTAATCTAGTTTGAGAGGATGTAATTTACTTTTACCTGAGTTGAGCTTTTTTCGATCAATTTCATCAAACACTAGATACAATGAGTTTTTGTGTATTATTTTGAGGCATGCTAAGATGATTTATGACCTTAAAGTGATTCCCACGTCTCTATGTGTGTTAGAATGGAACTCTACTTGATGTTATTTCAATATCCATTTTGTTACAATTCTTCGTACTTATTAGTGATATATCATATAAGATTATTGTGTGACATGTATATTGCAGAAGTTCAACAATTATAATTTACTTATGAATCTAGTTAATTGGTTGGACACCATAACGTTTGATTGAAATATGCATATTTTTTTACATAGTTTGAAATTTTGGTGCCTCTTGATCCTAGAATTGCTTTATATCATCATTTATATGACATGCCAAATGATGCTGAGTGTTGGGTTCACGAACCACTAGTCTTTCCGCAATCGCAGTAGGGCCAATCCATTAGTCTTTCCTCCCTTCTGTGCTTTGTTTCTTATTTTCTTATTTTTCCATTTAGGTTATTTTCTCAAGAGGCCTTTATATAGGTTGTATTAAGGTTTTAGAATTCAGTTTTGATTGTTTGTTTGTTCGGGACAATCACCGACATCTGTCAGCCGTTTTAATTTTCTAGTTTTTGATTTTGGAAAAGAGATACTTTTGTAGATATGAAAATAATTTAAATATAAATATGTGATTTTGATTTTTGAAAGTAATATATATATATA